>PKML01026619.1:202578-268975 GCA_002933935.1 Eutrema yunnanense | reverse complement strand
ATTTAGACTTTAGGATTCGCAAAGAGATTTGGAATTCCTAGGATTTAGATTTAGATAGTTTTCGCAACGAGAGTTGGTTAGCTATATTTTAGTGATTTGAGTTCAAGAACCGTGCGTAATCTGAATCATGTTAGTTAATTTAGCTGCATTCATTGATTTCCTGAGAAAAACCCTGGGCCTATATTTTCCTCCATTGAATTACAACACTTTTAATTCCGTACCTGTTTTCGTTTACATCCTTTGATTTAGCGTATTTTGGATCTATATAATCTATTGTGTGTCTCTTTGAGTCTTTGTGGTTCGACCCCTAGCTATACTACGATTACCGCTTTAGTATCTGTTAGGGTATTAATTTGAGCGTATCAAATTTAGCGCCGTTGCCGGAGACTCAATTCGCCATTAAATTTTAGCTAAGAAATTCGTCTAAATCACCCGAGTATCGATCGATACCCTTGAGTATCGATCGATACCCTTGAGTATCGGTCGATACCCGACGTATATTTCAGTTACCTACGTTCTTGACTTTTGTTTTCAGGTGCGTGCCTAATCGAGAAACCAGAAGCAACAAGAACACCACGTTAGTTGATCTATCACTGGAACAACTACCACTTGTGGAACGCACAAACAGGAAAGCAAAGAAATCAGCTAGGATGAACAACAATCAGTTGGTTCGTGATGCAGCTAGTGCTTACAGAGTCCATGAGGGTCGGTTGTGCAATGAGCAAGGACAACATCTGGATGGAGAGGAGATCGTCATGCCACATGCTCCTGTTATCGCTGCGAATGTCTCGGGAACGCGAGGAATGATGTGGTTAATCGTGGAAGAACGATTGGTGAGTACAGCAGGCCTGACCAGTTTTTCGCCAATCGGTTAGCGATTCGTCCTCCTGCGTTTGAGAGGAATGACTTTGGGCTGAAGCCTGCTTACTTTGCTCTTGTGGGACAGCATCTCTTTCATGGTCTTCCTCATGAACATCCAATGGACCATGTGGAGAAGTTCGAGGATTTGGTCACTAGCATCAAGAGCAATAGAGTGTCCTACGACTATCTCTTCTGCAAGCTTTTCCCCTACTCTCTAGGTGGAGATGCGACCTACTGGTTGAGGCAGCTACCTCTTGGTTCGCTAACTACTTGGGAGGACACTAAGAGAGCCTTCCTGATCAACTTCTACGATGATGCACGACCTGAGTATCTGAGGAATAAAATCTCCCAATTTTCTCAAGGACCTACTGAGGCATTCAAGGCTGCTTGGACGAAATTCAGATCGTATCAGAGAGATTGTCCACATCACGGATACTCTGATGTGCCGCTGCTGGGTATATTCTTTAGAGGAGTAGATTGGAGGTATCAGATGGCTCTGGACGCTTCGAGCAATGGTAATTTCAACACCAGGTACCCTGAGGATGCTTATGTGTTGATTTAAAACTTTGCATCTAGCAGTAGCACCAAGAGCGCAGACTTCGAGCGCAAGAAGCTGGCTGGTAACATGGATGGGTCACAGATCACTGAAGTTAAAGCTCAGCTAGATTCTATGCACAGTCTTCTACTAGGAAAGACAACAAAGGCCGTCCACTTTGCTGTTGAGAATGAAGTGGAAGATGTTAACTACATTGGTGGTTCTCGATTTCAGGGTCAGCGATTAGGATACAACACAAATCGAAACTTCACCAACAATGCTCAGCAAGGAGGGTACCAATCCCCACCACCCAAAGCTCCTGAGAGTAAGATTGAGGCTATGCTTGTATAGCTAGTTCAAGGGCAGGAGAAGATGACAGTAACCTTCAATGGGAAATTGGATGCTGTGTACACCGATTTGAGTGAAAGGATCGAGGCTCTAAATACGAGTCACATGATGCTGGAGACGCAAGTAGCTCAGACTACAGCAAATGCCAAGGGAAAGACGGTTCATTCACACAATGCACACGTCAATGCGATCTCCTCAAGTGCAGAAAATTTTGAAGAAGATCCTGAAATCGCCATAGCATCGATCGATACTACCAAGTGTCGATCGATGCCCGTTACAATTCTGAAACGGGATACTTCAAAAACCCGTGTTTCGATCGATACTCCATTGGTATCGGTCGATACTGAGGCGATTTTTGAGGAAACACATGAGGTTTCGACTATGATGCCTAAAGTAGTTGCAGAGAGAGTCTATATACCGAGGATACCTTACCCTAGAGCTGCTGCAAAGGCTAAGAAGGAGGTAGAGAACGAGCCAGAACTTGTGGAAACACGTGAGTTGATCAAAGAAAGAGATCGCAAGCCTGAATTTGCTGCATCAGTGTTCGATTACCGAAGTATCGATCGATACCCTGTCTGTATCGATCGATTCTCACCCGAAGAAAAGTCGAAGCAAAAAGCCAGTATCGATCGACACTCACCAAGCATCGATCGACACCATCCTGAAAAGCCGATACATAAAGTCAATATCGCCCAATTTTGGGAAGACCAGGAAACCGAGTATCAGGCAGAGAGAGCTAAGGAACGAACTGAGAAACGTGCACATAAGATTAAGGAGTCAAATCATGTTCCTAAACACCTCAGAGATCCCATCTCTCCAAAGCAGCTGCGTGGCTATGAGAGGATGGTAAGAAGGATTTCCCCTGAATCGTCCTTTGAAGAAGCTCTAGAGTGCCGTCCTCTGCTAAGTCACTTCAAAGATTGCAGAGAAACTGAGGAAGAGATTAAGGCACTCTTCATTAAGGCTAGAGGTACACACCTCCACTGATACAGCTGCCCAAAGAGAAGATCCAGGGAAATTCGCGGTTCCTTGCTATATCTCTGGAGTTGATTTCAAAGAGTCTCTCGTTGACTCAGGGGCTAGTGTCAATGTCATCTCAAAGGCAATTGCAGAGCGGTTGGGGGCTGATATTCGATCACCAAAGGTATCTATCACACTCGCGAACGACTCCACCTCGCTTCCACACGGTACTATCCATGGTTTGCTGGTCAAAGTAGGAGACTGTCTGGTGCCTACTGATTTTCAGGTTATGGAGATGAGTGCGATATCTCGTATGCATATACTCCTGGGACGACCATATATGGCTACTGCTGGCGCTATCATAGACACGCCTAATAAGAAAATCTCTTTCTCTTACATTGACGGAGGAGTCTATTATGATATCATTCCCCCTAGGAGTGTTCCCACACGTGTCTCTAGCATCGAGGTTGTCACAGGAGAGTCCCTAGCAGTTGATCTTTTGGAAGAGCCTCCTGATGAGCCTACTGTCGCTGACGTTCCAGCTGAACCGCCCAACATCCCCAAGGAAGTTGTCAAGAAGACTAAGGCAACAAATAAGAAGGCCAAGAGCAAAAGAGTTGAGGATCCCCATGTCACTCTGATCCCTCAGAAGAGTGATGGGAATTCGATTATGTATAAGGTCAAATGCAAAGGAGCTTCGAAGCCATTCTTTAAGGCTAGGATTCTTCTTACTTCGGAGCTGAAAGATAAAGGACAGGAGTTCGTGGAAGGCATGCTGAGCAGAACTCTGAAGATAGCAATGTCAAGTTGTGGAGCCTGGTTTGGTGCAAGCTTTCACTCTTATCCAGCCTGAAGGGAGTTACAGTCAAGCTATTGACGTTAAACGAGCGCTTGGTGGGAGGCAACCCACTGGTGAGTCTGTTTTTGATTCGTTTTTCTTTTTATTTTTCGTTCGTTTTATGTTTGTGTCAGGATAAAACGAGGCAAAACTCGAAATCGCCAAGTGTCGATCGATACCCTTCAGTATCGATCGACACCAATCGCGGATAAAAAGTTCATCAAGTCGATTTAAGCCTGGTATCGATCGATACCAAGCTGTGTGTCGATCGATACTCGATGTTCCAGCAAGGTAACTTCTTGTTTTTCCCAATTTTATTCTGTTCTTTTGTTTTATTTCATTGACTCTAGGCTAGATAACACTGGGGACAGTGTTGTTCAAGTATGGGGGAGGTGTCTGCTGACATTGTGTTTGTCTTTCTTAGAGTCATAAAATAATAAAAAATTTCGTTTTATTGAGTCAAAACTTGTTGGAGATAATGATCATGTGCTTGAATTGTTGCTTTGATTTGGTTTTTGAGTGCACAGTGTTACAGGATTAGTTCTAGATCGACTAATGAAAAATCCAAGGACTGACCAGTTGACTAGAAAACATCCATGTCTCCAGCAGAGTTCTTCTCAAGCCTGAGCCAAACTTTTGCACTTCATCAATGTGGTTAGTGTTTTTAGAGCTTGATTCATCATTCATATCTGATAAAGGAACCCATGTGTTTAGAGTTATGGTATCTCTCTCCCCTGTTATAAGTTGATAGATAAGAGCATAAAAGATTGAAATGATTTTCTTCTGAGTAGAGGGTTAGGAAAATTTCCAGCGATCCCATTATTCTACTTAAGAGGGGATGATCACACAAAGGATTGGAAGCGAGGCTAGGATTTTCCTATGATGCCATTATTCGCCTACATCCTTTGATACATAGAGAGGGAAGAACCGGGGATTAGGTGGCAAACACCATCAATACTCGCGTCTCATACCTTGATGTGTATATGCAAAGCTGAAAAAAAAAAAAAAAAGAACATAATAAGAATAAGTATGGGGGAGAGAAATTGATACAAAAAGTGTGAAAAAGGGTGGTTCCTTGTCATGATATCGTATGGTAAAGAATCTAGAAGGTTCTTGAATATTGGCTACAGCGATGAAACTGGCAAGGATGGCTTTACTTGAACAATGCTGTGGGATTTTGTGTGGAGTCTGGGAAAGCTGCGAATGTCTACGGAGAAGTACATGGTGGTTAGATCAAAAGCTGGTTAGGTAACATTTGGGTGCTTGGGAAAAAGATCTCTGCGATGGTTCATTAACAGGTGAGTCTCTACGTTTTCAAACCTCTTTCTCTGGTTTAGTCTTATATTTGCTTGAAGGCAAGCTAATGCTAAGTCTGGGGGAGTTGATATATCATGGTTTTTACCCCTTTTAGACCATGATATAAGTCCTTTTTATCGAGTCTTTATTCTATTATAGAGTCTTTTAGAGTCTTTTACAGGTTATAGCATGTTTGGAGCGTAATTGGAGTTATTGGAGGTTTCTGGAGCAATTTGGAGCAGAAGCTGAAGTCGTGTTGCTGAGTACCTGATTTCACGACAAGCATCGATCGATACCCCCTGGTATCGATCGATACCTATCGCAGCAAGACACAACCCGCGAGTTTTCCAAGACTTGAAGAATTGCAAAAGCGGCCAGAAGTCTTTAATAATTACAAGAAGGCCCAGAACGTGTGTTAGCTTATAAATAGGGATTTTTACAGCCACTTTTAGGCTATGCTTTATTTTCTAAGCTTTATTTTCTATACTTTGGTTTTAGAGAGACAAGTCTGGATCTCCATTCGTCCGAGATCTGATCTCAAAACCTTTTGTTACTCTTATTTTCTATTGATGATTTATTTAAACATGTTGATTGTTTCATTCTCCATGTCTGAGTAAATCCACTTTAGGTTTAGGGTTTTCTCATAAAGGATTTCTTTGAATGCTAGGTTGATTATCTGTTAGGATTCACTATTTGAATTAGTTCTTCACCATAGGTTGTTCTCAAAGCTAATTCTAGGTTGACGAATCTGGAACTTAGATCTTAGAATAATTGATTAGGCATGAGAGTGCGGTTAATTACCTGATAGAATCTTAGGTGAGCAAATTGATTATTCGCAAAGAGATTTGGTTTAATTGATTTGTGAACATATCAAACCTGAACTTTAAAGCTTATTTAGACTTTAGGATTCGCAAAGAGATTTGGAATTCCTAAGATTTAGATTTAGATAGTTTTCGCAACGAGAGTTGGTTAGCTATATTTTAGTGATTTGAGTTCAAGAACCGTGCGTAATCTGAATCATGTTAGTTAATTTAGCTGCATTCATTGATTTCCAGAGAAAAACCCTGGGCCTATATTTTCCTCCATTGAATTACAACACTTTTAATTCCGTACCTGTTTTCGTTTACATCCTTTGATTTAGCGTATTTTGGATCTATATAATCTATTGTGTGTCTCTTTGAGTCTTTTTGGTTCGACCCCTAGCTATACTACGATTACCGCTTTAGTATATGTTAGGGTATTAATTTGAGCGTATCATATTCTCCTGTATGCGAATGTGCCATATGGACATGTAAAGGTTGTCTTCCCTTGGTCATCTGGATGTATCGGAATCTGGAAGAAACCTGAATATCCATCGAGAAAATAATAGTAGGGATGACTAGCCAGCCTCTCCAACATCTGGTCGATGAATGACAGTGGGAAATGATCCTTTCGTGTAACTGCGTTCAACTTCCTGTAGTCGATGCACATTCGATGTCTAGTGATCGTTCTAGTAGGGATCATCTCATCTTTCTCATTCTTGACCACGGTTATTCCTCCTTTCTTAGGAACAACGTCCACTGGACTGACCTAAGAGCTATCTGAAATAGCATAGATAACACCAGCTTTCAAAAGCTTCATCACCTCCTTTTTGACCACTTCCATCAGATTCGGATTCAGCCTCCTATGATGCTCAATTGAAGTCTTTGACTCGTCCTCAAGATGAATCCTATGCATGCACAGGTCCGGTGATATACCTGAAATGTCATCAAGAGAATAGCCAAGAGCTTTGCGGTACTTGCGCAGCTTGTTCAGCAGTAAGGCAATCTCTGCGTTGTTCAAAGAAGCATTTAGAATTAGGGCCAAGAAAACTATACCTCAGGTTTGGTGGGAGTGGCTTTAGTTCCACTTTAGGGGCGTTCTCTGCATTCCAATCTCCAAGCCCATCGGCTTGCTTAGAACTGTCGGCCATTTCTCCCTCGATTCGCAGGGTATCGACCGATACCAAGGGGGTATCGATCGATACTGGCGATGCTGAATCGAGCATCCTCGAGTATCCAGCTGTATCAGCACACGAGTAAATCTCTGAAGTGGTTGAACAGACCAATGCTCTCTCTAGTGGGTCCTCGGGATGCATCTCCAGGAAATACTCTTCAGCTATATCACTGAAGGTGTCAACAAAGAAGGTCTGCCCATCTATGGTTGGTTTCTTCATCATCTAATCCATATGGAAAGTCATGACCAAATCACCAATGTTGAGAGCGATATTCCCATTCTTGCAATCAATCAAAGCCCCGGCTGTTGCAAGGAAAGGTCTGCATAGGATGAGAGGGTCCTTAGGCTCAACATCGTACTGCAGGACTATGAAATTAATTGGGATCAAGCAATTTCCAATCCTAATAGGGACATCTTCGAGTAACCCCTCTGGAAGTCTAACTGAACGATCAGCAAGTATTAGAGATATCCTCGTGGTTGTGAAGTCTGTCATCCTCATCCTTTTGGCAACTGAATATGGCATGAGGTTGACATTTGAGCCAATGTCATAAAGAGAACGCTCAAACCTGTCTGTAAATATCGTACAATCTAGCACAAAACTCCCTGGATCTGACAATTTCCTTGGGATAATGTTGGTTAGGATTACACTGCACTCATGAGTAATCATCAAGCATCCTTCTTCAAGATTCACGTTGCTGGACACCATCCTCTTCACATATCTCCTGAAGGCTAAAGAAGTCTTGATGGCGTATATAAAAGGTAGTTCAACGATTAACTTATCCATAATTGCCTTGCATCTAGAGTCTTCTACATCCTTCTTAGTCTTCCTAGTAGGTCTGGGATAAGGTATCCTCGGCGTGTAAACTCTTGCTGCGACCACATTAGGCACTTCCTTTGAAACCTTAGGAGTTGGCTCGGCTGTGGGATCGGTATCGACCGATACTGGAGTAGTGTCGATCGGCACTCGTGGTTTTGATTTGTCCCGTGAAAGTATCTTGAGAGGTGTCGATCGATGCTGGCTAGTGTCGATCGATACTGGGGTGAGTTATGTATCCTCATCGTCAAGATCAACAAGAATATCTGCAATCGGGTCAACTTTTACTCCTGGAGCGACCTCTTTTCCACTCCTCAAGGTGATTGCGTTGACGTGAGCTCTTGGGTTCTCTACTTTTCCTGGAAGAAAACCTTCTTGCCTTTTCACAACCTCTGAAGTCTGAGCTATCTGAAGTTCCAGCTTCTTCTGCTGAATATTGATAGCGTCGATCCTTCCACTCAGATCATTATATAGGACATCAATCTTACCACTGAAATCCACAGTGAGCTTCTGCTGTCCTTGAAGAAGTTGTTCGAACATGGACTCGGTCTTGCTATCAGGGAGTTTAGCAGATACATGCTGATAAGATGAATTCCCATAGTTCCTGACATACCCACTGTACTGAGATGGTTTCTGGCCAAACTGATTCGAACTTCCTTGTTGAGAGTTGCTGTTGAAATTTCGGTTGTTGTTGAATTGATTTCTCTGACCCTGAAAACCAGAACCACCAATGTAGTTAACATCCTCTACTTCATTCTCGTTGAATACCTCGACATCCTCCACAAAGTGAACATCTTTCTGTGTCTTGCCCATCAGCGATCTGCGAACCATCCACGTTACCAGCTAGCCTTTTCCTCTCAAAATTAGCATTCTTGGTGCTATTGCTAGACGCCAAGTTCTCAATCAGGACATAGGCTTCATCAGGATATTTGGTGTTGAAGCTTCCGTTGCATGAAGCATCCAAAGTCATATGGTACCTCCAATCAAGTCTTCTAAAGAAAAAGCCCATCAGTTGAACATCAGAGTACCCATGATGTGGACAGTCTCTCTGATATGATTTGAACCTCGTCCAAGCAGCCTTGAACGCCTCAGTAGGTCCTTGAGAGAATTGGGAGATCTTGTTCCTCAGATCCTCGGATCTCGCATCATCATAGAAATTGGTCAGGAAAGCATTCTTAGTTTCCTCCCAGCTAGTCAGCGATCCAGGAGGCAACTGTTTCAGCCAGTAGGTTGCTTCCCCACCAAGAGAGTATGGGAAAAGCTTGCAGAAAAGATAGTCGTAGGACACTCCATAGCTCTTGATGCTAGTGACCAAGTCCTCGAACCTCTCAATATGATCCATGGGATGCTCGCTGGAAAGACCATGAAAAGGGTGCTGTCCCACAAGAGTGTAGTATGCGAGTTTCAGCTCAAAGTCATTCCTTGGAAAAGCGGGAGGACGGATCGCAGAGCGATTTGCGTAGAACTGGTCAGGTCTGTTGCACTCACCAATCGTCCTACCACGATTAATCACATCGTTCTCAGCATTCACTGCGTTCGCATTCCCAGCGACAACAGGAGCAGGTGGAATGATGTTCCCCTCTCCATCCAGACGATGTCCTCTTTCATTGCACAAACGACCCTATGGGTCCCTGTAGGCACCAGCCTCATCTCGAACCAACTCTACTTGATTGTTGTTCATAGCTACTGGTTTCTTTGTCCTTATGTTTGTGCGTTCCACAAGTGCTTGTTGCTCCAATGACAGTTGAACTAGCTGAGTGCTCTTGTTCTTTCTTGTTTCACGATTAGGCATGCACCTGAAAACAAGAGTCAAAAACGTTAGTAACTTGTAACACGATGAGTATCGATCGATACCGAGTGGTGTCGATCGATATCAACAAAAGAGAACGGCGAGTATCGACCGATACTAGATAGTATCGACCGATACCGACGAACTTAGTCGAAATTCACTAACGTAATCTAATGGCGAATTGAGTCCCCGGCAACGGCGCCAAACTTGATATGCTCAAATTAATACCCTATTTAGATACTAAAGCAGTTGTTATAGTATAGCTAGGGGTCGAACACAAGGACTCACAGAGACACACAATAGATTATGAATGTGGGAATTACGCTAAGCAATCAATGGTATTGAAAACAAGTACGTAAATTAAAAGGTTGTAAATTCAATTGGAGAAAGATAGGTTCATGGTATTTCTCAGGGAATCAATGAATGCAGACAAGTTAACTAACATGATTCAGATTTTAACGCTGTTCTTGAACTCAAATCACTAAGATATAGTTAACCAACTTCCGTTGAGAAAACTATATAAATCTAAAGCATAGAAATTCCAAATTCCTTTGCGAATCCTAAAATCTAAATCAGCTTTTTAAATCATGTTCGATATGTTCACAAAACAACTAAACCAACTTCCTTTGCGAATAGTTATTTTGCTCACCTTAGGTTTTATCAGGTAATTAATCGCACGTCCGCGCCTAATCAATTATCCTAAGATCTAAGTTCTATGTGATCAATCTAGAATTAGCTTTGCAAATAACCTATGGTGAAGAACTAATTCAGATGGTGAATCCTAATAATAAATCAATCTGGCATTCAGAGAAAACCCTATTGAGAACCCTGAACCTAACAAGAGATCTACTCAGACATGAAAATTGAAGCAATCAACATAGCTGAATAAATCATCAATAGAATAAATAAGAGTATAGTAAAACAGGGGTTCGAAATATTCTGTCAGACGAACAGAGTTCTGACTTGTCTCCCCTCTCTGCAGCTCTCTCAGAAATCCTTAAACAAACGTAATCAAAAGCACACAGCCAAAGTGGCTGTAAAACCTAAATTAATAGATTAAACACGAATTGGGGGTCTTCTTGTAAATATAAAAGTCTTCTGGGCAAGTTCTGCAATTCTTCAAACTTCATTAAAATCGCGACTTGTAATCTGCTTCGATGGGTGTCGACCGATACCAGGGGGTATCGATCGATGCTTGACGCTTCGATTGGGCACTTAGTCGCAAGACTTTTGTTTTGCTCCATAATGTTCCATAAAACTCCAATATTTCCAATAATGATACGAATGTGCTAAAACCTATAAAAGACTCTAAAAGACTTTATAATAGAATAAAGACTCGATAAAACGGACTTATATCATGGCTGAAACAGGGTAAAAACCACGATATATCAATAGAAACAAAGAAGAGGTTCACTTTGTGGGCGGACAAGGCGGTTACAACAAGATTGTCAACCCCAATCACCAAAGCTTTCAAAACCAACGACCTCAAGTTCAAGAGTATAACTTCCCACCTCAAGGGTATGGTTCAAAGAACACTTTTCAAGGAAGCCAAGACTTTGATGTGAATGGGATGTTTCAACAATTACTCAAGGGTCAAGCCGAGATTCACACTAAGGTCGATTGCTCGTACGATGACCTCTACAAAAAGCTTGAATCCATGTCTTCAAAGTTCAAACACTTGGACGAACAAAATACTAAAGGAAGTTCCCTCACTTGTAAGCCCATGGAGAAACTCAAAAGAAAAGTCGATGAGAGCCAACGGGAGTATTGCAATGCTATATACTCAAATGATGAGAATGAAGCCGCTATTAGAGAAATTGAGCTTCTACTTTATTGTTCACAAGCCAGAGACCTTCCCCCTAGTGAACCTTGAAGCTCAATGGGGACATTGAGGAACAAGGTGAGGGGGTGACCTTTGGGAATGATGAAGACGTGACCATGGTTGAAGACAAGGGTAGTGTTGCTTGCTTTGATTCACAAGGATTGACAAAGGTCGCGTCTAAGACTATCCCCACGCTCGAAAACCCCGGTAAATTCTCTATAGCTTGCTCTCTTGGAGATTTGGAGATTGAGGATGCTCTATGTGACTCCGGTTCAAGTGTAAACATCATGTCCCGTGAGATGCTTAAGAGTCTAGGGATAAAAACATCACACATAACCCATCTCCCATCACTTTTGGAGATGCTTCTTCACGGAAGTCACTTGGTCTCCTTGATGATTATTCAAAGTTGGGGATTGCATAGTACCAATGGATTTTGTTGTTATGGAAATGAAGAAGGATAATAAGCTCCCACTCCTCCTTGGAGCCCCATTCCTCAATACTATCGGTGCAAGCATGGACTTCAAAAACAAAAGGGTAGCTCTTATGAATGTGAACGACAAGGTTTACTACCCAATGAAGGCTTCTTCCACCAAACTTTGTGGCACAATTACTATTGAGGATGATGAGTTTGGTTTTTAGGAAGTGAAATATGCGGGTCGTTGTGAAATGGTTGATGAAGCTCCACCTCCAAAGGGTTATGAAGAGAGAGAGGAGTCTCTTGAGAAAAACGGTTTAGAGTGTGGTGATGGTAAATGAGCTCCAAGAGTTGAAAACGTGGACATTTGTGCAACAATGGCTTATGGTGATAATAAAGAAGCCCTTTCTTTGGATGGTGATTTCTTAGCATCCCTTTTCACGCCACAATGGGGAATGGTGGTGAGCGTAGCAAGAACGCAAAGAAGAAGACAAGAGCCAAGGCTAAGATGAAAAATGGACCGATCAAGCTTCATGGGTCTAGGTCCGAGCCAAGCCAACCTTCTATGATGACTCTCACTCCTTGGAAGTACAAAGATGGAGTGATTGAGTACAAGATCATATGCAAGGGCTGATCCAAGCCCTTTGCCTCAGTCAAGGCGATCCTCACAACCGAGCTCAAAGAGAAAGGGGAAGCCGGTCTTCAAGAGGTCATGAGCAAGGTCCTCAAACTTGAGCTCAAGGATCCACCATGGAGTGCTCATACTCCTCTCTCACCCGCCTAAAAAGGGTAACCAAAGTCAAACTTAGTGACTTTAAACAAAGTGCACTTGGGAGACAATCCCATGTCTATCATTATATATATTTTCTTGCTTTTTAGTTTGATCTTGCTTTTCTTGGGTTTTTTTCTAACTTTTTGTTAAGTGGTTGCAAGGTTCTTGAGGATAGCAAGGTTGTGGCAAGGCACATTGGTGTTGATGTCGAAAGCTATTCATTCTCTCCATTCACATAGTCTCACTCCTCCTTTGTAAGTAACTATTTCCTTTTGAGTCTTTGCATTTTCATCCTTTGTTTTGGGTCTCTCTCTTGAATTTCTTTCACACCGAGACGTTGTGATTTAAGTTTGGGGGGAGGGACCGGTATCTAACCTTGTGTTTTGCGATCTTATTTTCTACCTTGCATATTTGAGTCTCATGCATTTTCAATAATTTTGAAAAAATTGAAATTTTGTGCATTTCATGTAGGATTGAGTCTAGATGCACAGCATATAGAGTTACTCTCACTTGCATTGGGAGAATTATCCATGTAGAATATGAACTTAAAAGCTTGATTTAATGCCCTCGTTAGAAGTTCTTTGATGCATTTGAACGATCACAAAGTTAAGAATGATCCATGCTTTGATCTCGCGTTTTGAATGTTTATGTCTTGGTTGAAGCATGCTTTGATTTGATTCCAACTCTATCTATTATTTGAACTCTAATCTTGACTTGGAATTATCATGCTCATACTTTGAAAAGTTGAACTCATGGATATCATATAAATATTTGAGCTATCTTCTTCTTTTTACCACTCTCTTGTTAGCTCAAATAGCCATTTCCAACCTTTGGAATGGTTCACCTCGCCTTAACCCTAACCTTCTTTCAAGCCTACACTACTAGTGTGCGTCGTGAGGCCTAATTACGAATGAACTTAGAAAAAAGTGTTGAGTTTGGAACGACAAGGAGAAGCTTCCATGTAAAACTAGCTCACACATCATTGAGCTAGACATAGGCTAGGGTAGATAGGTTTGGGTTTTGGGCGATTGATCGAAAGAAAAGAGAGTGTGGAGAAATGGAAAGAGATAGGGAGGAGAAGATGGGGATAAGCAATTGATTAAGATGGTTTGCAAAAGAAAGTTGGTTTAGCTCTAAGTGATAAAAAATAGTCCCTAGCTTTGAAAAGAAAGATAAGAAGCGAAAATGGCTAAAGCAAGCTAGAAAATAAATGAAAGAGACTAGAAAAAGCAAAAAAAGAGCTAAGGAAAGAAATTTGTGAAAGCCAAACCATTTACTCACAAGGCGAAGAAGAAAATCCCCTAAGTGGTTAAAAGGAAGTGAAGTGGTGAAATATTGTGGTATATGAAGGCAATTGTCTTTGCGGAAAAGTGTAGTTTAGGGAGGTTCACTTTGGGTTTAGAAATAGGAGTAGAGTTCATATCATGAGAGATCCCTTGCATTGGAATACCCACATTGTTTGAGATCACTTTTATCTCGAGACCTCTCCTTTAGCCAAATGTGTTCACTTGATATGTATAAGCATGATTCACCGTTTGCACTTAATG
The DNA here is from genome assembly GCA_002933935.1 of Eutrema yunnanense. Taxonomy (NCBI): domain Eukaryota; kingdom Viridiplantae; phylum Streptophyta; class Magnoliopsida; order Brassicales; family Brassicaceae; genus Eutrema; species Eutrema yunnanense. The sequence goes on along the minus strand of PKML01026619.1, from coordinate 255,004 downwards.
AATGTTAAAGAGTTGGAGGATAGGAATGCTTGTGGATGATAAGGCCTAGACCCAATTCGTGTTGCAAAGAGTATGGCTAAATCTTTTGAAGTAGAGGTTGTTTGTGCATCATATAACTACTCTCAAGGGCATTGATTCGAATTCTTTTGTTGATATTCTCATATTTGAACTTCCACTTTCAAACCTCTCCCTCTATTTGTTTGTTTGCTTGAGGACAAGCAAATGAATAAGTTTGGAGGAGTTGATATTCCCATATTTTACATCTCTTAGCATGCATTCTTGTTATTGTTTTGTGTCTCATGCATGTGTCTTGCATAGTTTTTATAGAATTTTGGTCTAAATTAGAGTAAGAGGTGTTTGCACTAAGATTTAGTGAGTCTAGCATGAATATGGAGCGTTTTTAGGTGATTTGGAGAAAATTGATGATATTTGGAGAAATGGGCCAAAGTAGAATGCAAAGTCCATCTGATACGCCGGAAAGATGTGGCTGGACGGAGGCTTTCCCATCTGATTCAGCTTCAATGGTATTCATGGAAGTTGTATAGGAAGGAGTTAACTTCCCACAAGAGCTAGAATCAAGTCATTCGGACGTGTAGTTTGAGAGATATGGCTGATTTACCAGAGATAGGTCCGCCTGGCCGAGACAGTTTCTTCACACCGAGGTCACAAGTCGGTGCAACAAATTGGTGTGGAAACAGAGGGAAAATTTTCTTAATACCGATATGAAATACCAATTTGTGACTTTGGTATTGAAGCTTCAGGGGATTACACCGACGTTACAAGTCGGTGTGACTGATCGGTGTAACACTTGCAAGCCGAAGCCAGCCAAAGTGTCTCAAAGAACTGGCAGTACGAAGGATCCCCGATCTGATTCAGCTTCAATGGTCTTCATGCAAGTGTTAGCCAAGGATTTAGTTGACTACAGGAGGTGATACCAGGTCATTCGGATATGTGGTTCGTTAGATACGGGCGGTTTACTAAGCGTATGTCCGTCTGGCCGAAGCCACCAGACATGCCTGAAAGAACTGGCTGGGGAAAGGGTCTCCATTCCGAATTAGCCTCCGTAGTCTTCCCAAAAGTTGTATCCCAGTGTATTATCTGTCCATATAAGGTAGTTGGAGGCCATTCGAACATGTATTCCACGAGATATCGTGGTTTTACCGAAGGTCCTACAACACCACCAACCGCACAAACCCAGGTCCAATACCGATGTGCAATACCGATTTGTGACCTCGGTGTTGAGCCACTCAAGACCATATTTGACCCATTTTGAACAGGGTTGGTATCCGGTTTGTCCCGGGTCGACCCGGTTCGCCCCCTTTCACTTTTTAAGCCCAAAAACCCTATTTTCTTGAGATATCTCTTTTCTTATCTCTTTTCGAAGGGAAAACCTTGTTCTTGTGATTTGTAAGAGAGAGCATACACTTTTTATGAAAGTTTAAGTTTATATCTTGTGTTCTTTCTCTAATCTTTCACATTTTTATTCTCTAATCATGATTAACATCACCTCTTTCATGAGATTTGGTGTGCTCTTCATGATTAGTGAGTAGTTCTTTTGAGAGATCATGGATGAGGTAGATTAGGAGAATTTCATGATAGATCTAGGATCTCTAGGGCTTAGTTTACATCTTCCCTCTCTTATTTAGTGTTCATAATGCTAGAATAGACAAGAGATAGCTAATCTAGATCATAGAGAATTTCATGCACACAAGGTGTTAGATTAAATTCTCCAAAGAACTAAATAAGGGATTTTGCTTGCTTAGCCTATGAGAGTAGTTGTCTAAGGAGTATCGGGGCCATTGGAACCTATGTTTAATGCTTGCTAATCATCTTATTACAAATGAGAGTTTGTTCTTGATTTGGTGATTAGCAAAGTGATTAAGACCATGAGAGTGGCTTAAGGTTGTTTAGGTGTTCTAGGCTAAGGAAAATGCTTGTTTGTGTGTATTGACATCTAGATTGATCATGAAAGGACCCAAAATCCATAACCCCATCCAAGAACTTGCCTTTATTATCTTTCTAATCTCGTTTTTAATCTTGTTCACTAGTTTGTTTGCTTAAATTTGAATTAGGTTGCTAGATTAAATCACCAAAACCATTATGTTAGCTTGAATTAGAGGGTATCTTGCTTTCTTGTTGCATTGAACTAGACCCTAGATTGGATTGACACCTAAAACACTACAATAACATGTGTCTTTAGGATTGATTCTTAAATAGGTAAAATCCTATTTATCAGATATTGTAGTAAGAGTGGCTCAGAAGTTTACTAAAGCCTCCCCACCAGCAATTGGCCGGTTTTTTCCTTTTGAGGAAAAATCATGTGATGTCTTTACAAGATTTCAATTTAAATTAAGGTTATCTTTCGTTACATAATGTGGCTCGATAAAAAGAAACAAATAAATGGGCCACAAGGCTCCATACTCTAGTATAGTTAGTCAGTGGTTTGTTTTCTAATTAATATGTCCCACATCAACTGTGTTTACACTACTCTAACCATATATATACGTACTTCCACACAAGGTACATGGTTTGTCCCTTCGGGGACATCCGATAAAATTAAAACGATACAGAGAAGATTAGCATGGCCCCTGCGCAAGGATGACACTCACAAATCGAGAAATTGTCCAAAAACTTTTAAGCTTTTTTCGTTTTAAACAATATATATATATATGATACATCTTTAAAGATTAAGCATATATCAATGAATACAAAAGACGCTTTTAGAGGCCAATATAACCTTCACTACTACTTAACCAAATTATTTATGACGAAATAACGTCGAATCATTTACGACAAAAAACCAAAGATTTATTACAACGAAATACCGAGTCAAAACTTTCTATGTACGTGCTGCTATTTTGATGTAATTTAGTGATATTTTAGCATCGACCTAACAACGAATGTCTTTTCCTCATTCTTTCGTTGCCACGGTACCATCGATTTAACAACAGATTCCTTTTCTCCTAGACTTTACGTACAACGAATTTACTTTGAATCGCAACTTATGTCTAGCTATTTACGACGAAACCGTTCCAAAACCGGTTTTACGACAATTTTACAACAAATTAATCCGTTGTTATATCCATGTTTTGTTCACTACAAGAAAACAGGGAATTAGCGACTGCGCGTTGCGACTGATTATGCAGTAGCAAAATTTTGCGACTGAATTGCGACTATTTGGCTACTCATTTGCGGCCAAACATGTTTCGTCGCCAATCAGTCGCTATTTAGCTGCTGATTAAATCAGTAGCCAAGCAGTCGCATAAATAGCGACCAATTTGCGACCAAATTCGGTGGGTCGCTAAATTTGTGACTAATTTTGCCACCAAATTCGGTGGGTCGCTAAAAAAACATGTACAAAGACACGTGTTTCTCATTTCTGGGTTGGTGTACCAGTTTTTAGCGACTACAAAGCGCAGTCGCAAATCAGTAGCAATTTGGTAGCAAAACAGTCGCAAAAAATCTATATATAATTGCATTGATGGATTCAATTACGTACAAATGGGCTCAAAATTTAGATTGAGAGCAAAGATTCCCCCCCCCCCCCTTGATGCTCCCAGAGTTTTGAGCTTTTGATGAATTGTTGAAGATATGAGTGAATCCTTATATCTAATTGCCTTGATGAATTCACTTACCTATATGTGTCAGACCACTGATGAATCAGAATAGATTCGTACGTATGTAGATTTATTCAACCATTGATCAATACATGTTAATTTATTCTATTTTATGTCCTTCTTCTGGTGTTTAAAAGTAGATAAAAGTAATAGTTTATAAACTTTCTCATTCATATGTGAGTAACAACCTCGAGAGTGGTGCATGTGGATATGGAAAATGAAATGTTGGATCTTTATAAGTTTGTACCCTTGTTTTGTTGATATTTTACATAAATTTTACATCTTTAACATGAATTGTAAAGCTTAATTTGTGAGAGAGTGATCAACTCAAAACAATTAAACTAGTTTGAATAGAAGGCGTTCGATCGATGGGATTGCCCATATGAGAGCATGTGCTTGTGGAATATAGATATTAGCTAGGCCCTCATTCATTTTAAATATGATTTCAAGACCATATACAAGATTTGGAGCATAAATCGTAAGTCTTTTAGCTAATCTATACATATGAAACATCTAGCTAGATGTGTGGGCTATCTAAACGGAATTAAAAGAGTACTTGAACATGAAAGTGGTATAGTATTAGATCGAGAGCGGAGGATATAAACAATGAAATTTGAACAAAAGGCGTTCGAGGGGTTTCCTATATATTAGAGCATGTGTGAATTCTATTACGCCCTTACTCCTTGTTTAGGGTTTAGGTTTAGGCACTAAACCCTAAACCCTAAACAAGGAGAATAAGAAATATCATTGTTAACTATGTAAACCCAAATGTTTTAGGCCCAAAATTTTGGTTTTAACCCGCCCAATTTTCACTTAACCCAACGAACTAATTTCGTCCCAAATGTCTACGAAAAAACTAAATCCCTAATCCTAATTCCTAATTTTGCTCTCATAATTGCAATTTCCTCTCTCTACCCAAATCCTCGTAGTCGATAATTTGGTACAAGGATTAAGCCCAATCAATATCGATTACGATTTTGGAGAAGCAGAACTAGAAGACGAATTCAAGTGTAATTTATCGGCTTCTGAAGATGACGATGAAATTGATGAAGAACTGTACTAATGTCCTTCAATCACCATGTTTTTATTTTCCATCAGTTATAGATTTCTTAAATTTTTAATTTTTATTTTCCATCAATTTTAGATTTCTTAAATTGTTAAATGTTTATTATGTGAAAATTTTGAAACAAAATGCCACTCTTTAGCGACTAAAGAATGATTAGTTAGATAAATCCTGCTGAATTTTTCGTTAATTAAACCCGCGGCCCAAAAACATGATTAGCCCGCCCAATTTTTTGTTGTAAAATTTGGTAAGCCCGCCCAAAATATCCCAAATTTTTCCTCTGAAATTTTCTAACTGTCGAAAATTTCCCAATTAACAGACCAAACCCTATTTCCCCGTTTTCTCTCCCCATTTCTCTCTGGATTCTCCTTTCTTCTTTCTCGATTATCTGTCGAGATTTTACAAAATCAACCAAAATCAAACCTTAATTTCTCATTGCTCTCTTGATTTCTCTCACTCTCCCGATTATTCCCAAAATATCACAAAGCACAAACCCTAGACAGAGTTTACCTCTCCCGATTTCTCCCCAAATTCTCTAGAAACACAGAGATCTGAACGGGAACCATGGGGGAAGAAGAAACTGTTGTGGCCGAATTCGAGATCAGAGATGGCATCTGGTTTGGGAACGGGATTCATCTTCTTGAGTCGGATCCAGAAACAGCCGAGGCAGAGAATGAGCCTATCGAGACTCTGAACAAGGAAGAGCACGATGCAGGCATTGACGAGGAACTGAAGCGACGGAGCATGATACTACACGCGAAGGAGAACCCAGCGCGTGTAAACCCGGTCGAAGAATCCTTTAATACCAAGGGGCGTAGGCTGGGTTTGTGTTCTTCTTCTTCTTCTTCATGTTTGAATACCTCTCTATCTCTTGTTCGATTTGAGTTCTTTATTTCCTTATACATCTTCTTAATGACCGTGGAATTTCAGAGGTTAGAATAAGTCTTCAAGGACCAGTTTTTTTTTCACTTTCTGATGTCTATGAATTTTCTAAGTTGGTATGCACTAATTACAAGGTTAACTTTGCAGGTTCAAGTTTGTGAGAGAAACCATCAACCCTGAGATGAAATCACAGTAAGTACATCTTACTGTCTTATTTTTTTTTGTACCTATGATTTTTTTGGTTTTGTGATAGTTTTGAGAATACGGTAATAGGTTATGCTCACAGCGGTTGCTCTCTCCCTGGATTGCCTCCATTCCGAAGCTGCATTATACTAGTTTATTGGATAATAACATCACCAAAAAGCCAAATTATCGCCTTTATGTGATTCACAAACTAAAATCTCTTCGAGTACTGGATTTCATCAAAATCAAAGCCAAGGTGAGGACCTTATTCTGTGCTTAATCCACTGTTCTTTTTTGGCTACTGTTATTCCTGCATTTCAAGAGTAACCGCTTTCTCTATGGCGTCGTGACCATGAGAAAATGCAGTTCCCTCCATAGTTCTCTAGAATCTTGTAGCTTTGAGTTTGATAAATGTTTGGTTTCTCCCTTGACCTTTTACCCTACTGTTCCATATCTAGCAAATTAGAAAATGGTATTAACTGCTCTACATACAAGAATATCAATTAGTGAAGAAGAAAATGCTGAAAGGAAGATCATATACCTTACAATTATTGTTTCTCTTTGCAGGAGAGAGCTGAAGCTGAAGCTGCAGCTTTGTTTTCATCTAAAGAAGCAGAAGAAGAGGCTAAGAAGGTTTCTCAAGAGGAGGTTAAAAAGGCTTCAGATACCACATAACAGCCAGAGACTCCTAAAGTGGTGGCCCCAACACAAGAGCAAATTTTAGCGATCAAGGTGTGATTACCTCTTAAGCTTGTCAAATTGATTTTTCAGCTTAGTAGCCCAGGGAGGTACCAATATAATAAGATCTTCCAAGATAGAAACCACAAAAGCTCCAGGAATTAATTCCTAGGGGTGTCCGAAGAAGAGAGAAACTGAAACTATATAGGGCCAAGCATATTCTTGATTTTGTGTGTGGTAGTAACTTTGGTGTTTCATTTCGATGTTCCAGGCTGCAATTATCAATTCCTAGACGATTGCAGAAATTGCCAGACTCGAACAGGTCCCTTGTTTTTTTGATCAAGTTTATGCCTGGTGACATTGCTTTCTGGTTGGTATTGACAGTATTCCATTGTTTTGGCTTGTGGACAAATAGGCTTTGAAGTTTGGCCAGGTTCCGGCAGGTCTGATAATTCCTGAACCCATGAAGCCTGCATTTGATGTTAATGATGGTTCTGCTGCCATGTAGGTAGGATTCTTATCATAAGTTTTTTTCCTTGTTCTGTGAATATTATGGGGTATGATTACGTCACCTTTGTCAAACGGTTTTAGGGTTAGGATCTAATGTAGGCGGTTCATTGTTTCATGTTGTGCTTCGACCTTATTATTTTTTCCTGTACCACATACCTGCTGGTTACTGTGAAAGGCTGTTAATGAGCTCTTTTCATAAGATAATGGTTTAGGCTGGTTTCAGGGACTTGTAGGAGTGATTCGAAGAAGAAAGAATGAGAAGAGAGGAGGAATGGATACGCATCTATTTTCTGCAGACTCATCAACAAGTATTTACTTGTAGAAATCTGGTTTTTCTACTTTTGTAAACTCTTTACGCCATTTGATTTGTATATTTGTATTTGCTCCCATTATTATGTGGATGACTTGTTAACATGATATGTTTAATATAAATTTTGTTTAATTAATTTGGTTTATAGATTAGTAGATAATTAGTATATTAATTAATATTTAACTATTATATTATATTATATATATATATATATATATAAATTAAAATTTTAAAAATCAGTCGCTGAATTAGTGAAAACAAAGTTTAGTAGTTAATCAGTCACAAAAAAATTGTTGCAATTCAGTCACTAAATTAGTGCTAATGCATTCACAAAACAGAAGCAAAATCAGTCGCCATAAATTGCTACGAGTTAGCAACTCTATTTAACAGTAGCTTATTGGTGGCTAATTTGTCACAAAACAGTCGCTAAATTTAGCGACTACATAGCGACTGAATATTCGCGAATTAAAAACAGTCGCTATTCAGTCACTATTTAGCGACTGCACGGCTACTAAACATTTTAGCGACGAGGTGTTTGGCTACTACGTGTTTTAGTCGCAAAACAGTCGCAACAATGAGATTTGCGACTGTTTTGCGACTCATCCTGCAGTAGCTAATTCGTTGTTTTCTTGTAGTGGTTGTAATGATATCAAATACAGAGAGAGAGAGTTGTATGGGACTAGTTATGGTTCTTATGTGATTTAAGAATACATAACAAACATGTAGCACACACACACAAACATGTAATCAGATTGTGTATGTCACCTTAAGACTATTAACAGCCTTCCAACCATGAAAATAGATGTTTTTCGTGACGAGATATGACACAATAAGAATAAGATTTGAAACATTTTCAAGAGAACAGATGAAGTGAACGGATCTGATTTTAGTTTTTTTTTTTTTTTACTCAAAAAGGATTACGGTCCAACAACTAACAAATGTATTTTAGTATACTTGGTGGGAATGATCGAAAACCCGGTGGATTGGCCGGCCTTTATGTCAGGATTATACTCTTTTACTCTCCTTAGAGATGTATTTGAGGACCTTATCTTAGTTTTCATTCCTCGTTCATGGAATGTCCGTGCATATTCTTTTGCAAAAGAGGCTCGAGCACGAGGTAATTTATTTTCCAATACAAATCACACAAAGCATGTAAGGATGATTCAACGTGTTCAACATTTTTTCTGCCAAACTTGATTTAAATATATAGGTCTCTGAAAAAAGAAGAAGAATCTAGCACACTGCAAAATAATTAAAAAAAAAAAATTGGAATGGACGAATTCGTCACAATTGTTTTACAAATCCAAACCCTTCACAAAATTGTGACTGAGATTTGAGGGTAATATGTCATTTAAAATAAATAGGGTTGGTCGTGAAAGCATTCTGAAAAAAATAATGGTGGGAAAAAAATCAAGAAAAATTAATGAGAGTAAACAAACAAAGTTTCTTTATGTTTAAGTTATTGTGTGATGGATCAAGAAATGAAAAAGAGCAATACTCACAGCACGGTGTCGTTTCATAAATACATCTCATGCCAACACTAACTAGATTAAATAAGTCATCATATATACACAAAACAATATAAAAGCCTTATTATTAAACAATGTGGCTCATAATAACAAAGTATCCCACACCGAGAGATTGAGGCAAAAAGTTCTATCATATAAAGGGAAGAGAAGGAAGCAACGGTCACGACCTTACTTGAACAGGATATGTTCTATAGGCTCGTCCATTTGTGTCCATGATTTCTAAGGAGGCAGCCCTGTGAACCCTGATGGATGAACCATGGCCATGCGATCGGAGCGTGATTGACGGCTACGACTCTCTATTAGAGTTTGTAGCGCTGTAAAGGATCGTCACTCGGCTGGGTTTCTTCCTTGCCGGGGTGGTTGCATGGCGGTCTGACTTGTTCCCTTTTATCTTTTTGGGCTTGTATAGTTCGCGTTGAGTTTTTTACCCCACATCGTCAAGCAGCAAATTGTACATTTAGTTACCCTTCATTTATAAGTCACACGTGTGAGTTCGAAACAAGTTACGGAGCCGTGCGGTTCGCACAAAGCGAACTATTCTTTCGCCTTTTACTAAAGAATACCGTGTGCTCTTCGTGCTAAACGGCATACGCCTATTTTTGGAAGGGTTTTAAAGCTCACCGAGCAACAACCCCCATCAATTCTCGAGATCAAATTCCAACAATCACTGCTCATTCTAACACTGATGCATGTTTCTTTCTATAAATCAGTGTTTAATACTATATATGAAAAGAACGAGTATATATGGAAGGAAAGTGGAGTTTTGCTTCTGCTTAAGAAAATAAAAAAGAATTATCCCACATCGAGAAGAGATAATAAGAGGAGACCAGATTTGGAGCTATAAAAAAGAAGTGTGTAGGACAAATTAAATCATACATTTCTCGGTCTTTTGGCTAAGATCAAGTGTAGTATATGTTCTTATCAGTTTAATATCTGATATGTGGGACATCGCTGCCACATGATATTAAATTTATTTCTCTAGGGGGAGAGTCCATTATGACAGTTCACTAACGGGGCTCTTGAGCGTCGCCTATGCGTTGCACTACCGTAAGAGCTTTTGGCACACCCCACCATAACCAATTTAAAACCTTATCTCCAATCTACTCAGTAGAGATTATTTCTTTTTTAGAAGAAAAACAGAGTGCAATACTAATCTTTGGTTTGTAACTAAATAATCGCAACAGAAACCGTCTCACATCACATGAAGTTGCAGAGAAACGCATGAGATATTGTAGTAAGGTTGGCTCAGAAGTTTACTAAAGCCTCCCCACTAGCAATTGGCCAGTTTTATTCTTTTGAGGAAAAATCATGTGATGTCTTTACAAGATTTCAATTTAAATTAAGGCTATCTTTCGTTATGTAATGTGGCTTGATGAGAAGAAACATATAAATGGGCCACAATGTTCCATACTCTAGTATAGTTAGTCAATGGTTTGTTTCCTAATTAATCTGTCCCACATCGATTGTGTTTACACTACTCTAACCATTTATATACTTCCACACAAGGTACATGGTTTGTCCCTTCGGGGACATCCGATAAAATTGGAACGATACATAGAAGATTAGCATGGCTCCTGCGCAAGGATGACACGCACAAATTGAGAAATGGTCCAAATAATTTTTAAGTTTTTTACGTTTTAAACAATATATATATATATTAGAAATCTTGAAAGATTACGCATATTTCAATGGATACAAAAAACGCTTTTAGAGGCTTATATAACCTTCACTACTACCTAACCAAATGATTTATGATGAAGTCACGTCGAATCATTTACGAAGAATTACCAAAGATGTATTACAACGAAATATCGAGTCAAAAATTTCTACGTACTTGTTGGTATTTCGATGTAATTTAGTGATATTTTAGCATCGACCTAACGAAGAATGTCTTTTCCTCATTCTTTCGTTGCCAAGGTACCATCGATTTAACGACGGATTCATTTTCTCCTAGACTTTACAACGAATTTACTTTGAATCGCAACTTACGTCTAGCTATTTACGACGAAATGTCGACGAAACCGTTCCAAAGCCGATTTTACGATAATTTTACAACGAATTAATTCGTTGTTATATCCATGTTTTCTTGTAATGATATTAAATATAGAGAGAGAGTTGGATGGGACTAGTTATGGTTCTTATGTGATTTAAGAATACATAACAAACATGTAGCACACACACACACAAACATGTAATCAGATTGTGTATTTCACCTTAAGAATATTGACAGCCTTCCAACCATGAAAATACATGTTTTTCGTGACGAGATATGACACAAATAGAATAAGATTTGAAACATTTTCAAGAGAACATATGAAGTGAATGTATCTGATTTTAGTTTTTTTTTTTTTTTTATTCAAAAAAGGATTACGGTCCAACAACTAACAAATGTATTTTAGTATACTTGGTGGGAATGAACGAAAACCCGGTGGATTGGCCGGCCTTTATGTCAGAATTTTACTCTTTTAATGTCCGTGCAGATTCTTTTGCAAAAGAGGCTCGAGCATAAGTTAATTTATTTTCCAATGTAAATCACACAAAGCCGGTAGGGGATGTTCAACGTGTTCAACATTTTACCTGCCAAACTTGATTTAAATATATAGGTCGTTGAAAAAAGAAGAAGAAGCTAGCATACTGCAAAATAAAATAAAATAAAAAATTGGAATTGACAAAATCGTCACAATTGTTCTACAAATCCAAACCCTTCACAAAATTGTGACTGAGATTTAAGGGTAATCTGTCATTTAAAATAAATAGAGTTGGTCGTGAACGCATTCTGAAAAATTAATGGTGGGAAAAAAATCAAGAAAAATTAATCAGAGTAAACAAACAAAGTTTCTTTATGCTTAAGTTGTTGTGTGATGGATCAAGAAGTGAACAAGAGCAATAATGACAGCACGGTGTCGTTTCATAAATACATCTCATGCCAACACTAACTATATTAAATAAGTCTTCATATATACACGAAACAATATAAAAAGCTTTATTATTAAACAATGTGGCATATAATATCAAAGTATTCCCCACCGAGAGATTGAGGCAAAAAGTTCTATCATATAAAGGGAAGAGAAGGAAGCAACGGTCACGACCTTACTTGAACATGATATGTCCTATAGGCTCGTACAACTGTGTCCTTGATTTCTAAGGAGATAGGCCCTGAACCATGATGGATTAACCATGGCCATGCGATCAGAGCGTGATTGACGGCTACGACTCTCAATTAGAGTTTCTGGCGCTGTAGTGGATCGTCACTCGGTTGGGTCTCTTCCTTGCCGGGGTGGTTGCATGGCGGTCTGATAGGTTCCCTTTTATCTTTTTGGGCTTGTATAGTTCGCGTTGTATTTTTTTCCCCACATCGCCAAGCAGCAAATTGTACATTTTGTTACCCTTCATTTATAAGTCTCACGTGTGAGTTTGAAACAAGTTACGTAGCCGTGCGGTGAGCACAAAGCGAACTATTCTTTCGCCTTTTACTAAAGAATACCGTGTTCTCTTCGTGCTAAACGGCATATGCCTATTTTTGGAAGGGTTTTAAAGCTCACCGAGCAACAACCCCCATCAATTCTGGAGTTCAAATTCCAACAATCACTGCTCATTCTAACACTGATGCATGTTTCTTTCTATAAATCAATGTTCATTACTATATATGACAAGAACGAGTATATATGGAAGGAAGGTGGAGTTTTGCTTCTGCTTAAAAAAATAAAAAGAATTATCCCACATCGAGAAGATATAATAAGAGGAGACCAAATTTGGAGCTATAAAAAAGGAAGTGTGTAGGGCAAATCAAATCATACATTTCTCGGCCTTTTGGCTAAGATCAAGTGTAGTATATGTTTTTATCAGTTTAATATCTGATAAGTAGGACATCGTCGCCACATGATATTAACTTTATTTCTCTAGGGGGAGAGTCCATTATGACAGTTCACTATTGGGGCTCTTGAGCGTCGTCTATGCGTTGCACTACCGTAAGGGCTTTTGGCACACCCCACCATAACCAATTTAAAATCTTATCTCCAATCTACTTAGTAGAGATTTTTTCTTTTATAGAAAAAAAACAGAGTGCAATACTAATATTTGGTTTGTAACTAAATAATCACAACAAAAACCGTCTCACATCACATGGAGAGTTGGAGAGAAATGCCTAAGATATTGTAGTAAGGTTGGCTCAGATGTTTACTAAAGCCTCCCCACTATCAATTGGCCAATTTTTTTTCTTTTGAGGAAAAATCATGTGATGTCTTTACAAGATTTCAATTTAAATTAAAGCTATCTTTCGTTATCTAATGTGGCTTGATGAGAAGAAACAAATAAATGGGCCACAAGGTTCCATACTCTAGTATAGTTAGTCAATGGTTTGTTTTCTAATTAATCTGTCCCACATCGATTGTGTTTACACTACTCTAACCATATATATACTTCCACACAAGGTACATAGTTTGTCCCTTCGGGGACATCCGATAAAATTGGAACGATACAGAGAAGATTAGCATGGCCCCTGCGCAAGGATGACACGCACAAATCGAAAAATGGTCCAAAGAATTTTTAAGCTTTTTACATTTTAAACAATATATATATATATATATATATATATATATATATATGAGAAATCTTGAAAGATTAAGCATATATCAATGGATACAAAAAACGCTTTTAGAGGCAAATATAACCTTCACTACTACCTAACCAAATGATTTACGACGAAGTAACGTCGAATCATTTACGAAGAATTACCAAAGATGTATTACAACGAAATAACGAGTTAAAACTTTCTACGTACTTGTTGGTATTTCTATGTAATTTAGTGATATTTTAGCATCGACCTAACGAAGAATGTCTTTTCCTCATTCTTTCATTGCCAAGGTACCATCGATTTAACGACCGATTCCTTTTCTCCTAGACTTTACAACGAATTTACTTTGAATCGCAACTTACGTCTAGCTATTTACGACGAAATGTCGACGAAACCGTTACAAAGCCGAGTTTACGATGATTTACAACGAATTAATTTGTTGTTATATCCATGTTTTCTTGTAATGATATCAAATATAGAGAGAGAGTTGGATGGGACTAGTTATGGTTATTATGTGAATTAAGAATACATAACAAACTTGTAGCGCGCACACACACACACACACACACACAAACATGTAATCAGATTGTGTATTTCACCTTAAGACTATTGATAGCCTTCCAACCATGAAAATAGATGTTTTTCGTGACGAGATATGACACAAATAGAATAAGATTTGAAACATTTTCAAGAGAACAGGTGAAGTGAATGTATCTGATTTTAGTTTTTTTTTTTATTTTTATTCAAAAAAGGATTACGGTTCAACAACTAACGAGTTTATTTTAGTATACTTGGTGAGAATGACCGAAAATCCGGTGGATTGGCCGGCCTTTATGTCAGAATTTTACTCTTTTAATCTCCTTAGAGATGTATTTGAGGACCTTATCTTAGCTTTCATTCCTCGTTCCTGGAATATCCGTGTATATTCTTTTGCAAAAGAGGCTCGAGCACGAGGTAATTTATTTTCCAATGTATATCACACAAAGCCGGTAGGGATGGTTCAACGTGTTCAATATTTTACCTGCCAAACTTGATTTAAATATATAGGTCGTTGAAAAAAGAAGAAGAAACTATCACACTGCAAAATAAAATAAAATAAAAATTTGAAATGGACAAATTCGTCACAATTGTTTTACAAATCCAAACCCTTCACCAAATTGTGACTGATATTTGAGGGTAATCTGTCATTTAAAATAAATAGGGTTGGTCGTGAAAGCTTTCTAAAAAATTAATGGTGGGGGAAAAAATCAAGAAAAATTAATCAGAGTAAACAAACAAAGTTTCTTTATGCTTCAGTTATTGTGTGATGGATCAAGAAGTGAAAATAGGAATAATCACAGCACGGTGTCGTTTCATAAATATATCTCATGCCAACACTAACTAGATTAAATAAGTCTTCATATATACACGAAACCAATGTTCAAAAAATCGCTAGGCGGTAGCTAGGCGTGTGATGGGGAATAGAGCCTAGGCGGATAAATCGGAGTCTAGGCGGGGCATAGGCGTTAACGAATTTTTTATTAATATAATAATATATTTTATATTATATATTTATATAATATATATTTTTAAAGTTTTTAGTGTTTTATTTGAAAGTTACATAGGTAAAATTTTTTGTTTTGGATATAAAAAGAAGAAAAAACCCAGCGATAAATCATATTCTGAAATAAAGTTCTTTAAATGGCATCACATTGAAAAACCAAAAAAAAAATAATTGAAAATAACTAAACCAGGTATTAAACCGATTTGAACGACTAGACCGATTTTGCCCGATTTGGTCCGACTAGAACCGACTAAACAGGGATACCAATTTTTCTCAGCGATTTTACTAAAATCGGGTCGGCCCTGTCCGAACTGGCGCCTAGCCGTGCGCCTAGGCGGCGCCTTGGCCGATTTTTTGAACAGTGCACGAAACAATATAAAAAACCTTATTATTAAACAATGTCGCTCATAATATCAAAGTATCCCACACCGAGAGATTGAGGCAAAAAGTTCTATCATATAAAGGGAAGAGAAGGAAGCAACGGTCACGACCTTACTTGAACATGATATGTTCTATAGGCTCGTACATATGTGTCCTTGATTTCTAAGGAGACAGGCCCTGAACCCAGATGGATTAACCATTGCCATGCGATCGGAGCGTGATTGACAGCTACGACTCTCAAATAGAGTTTTTGGCGCTGTAGAGGATCGTCACTCGGCTGGGTCTCTTCCTTGCCGGGGTGGTTGCATGGCGGTCTGACAGCTTCCCTTTTATCTTTTTGGGCATGTATAGTTCGCGTTGTGTTTTTTGCCCCACATTGTCAAGCAGCAAATAGTACATTTAGTTACATTTCATTTATAAGTCTCATGTGTGAGCACAAAGCGAACTATTCTTTTGCTTTTTACTAAAGAATACCGTGTGCTCTTCGTGCTAAACGGCATACGCCTATTTTTGGAAGAGTTTTAAAGCTCACCGAGCAACAATCTCCATCAATTATGGAGTTCAAATTCCAACAATCACTGGTCATTCTAACACTGATGCATGTTTCTTTCTATAAATCAATGTTCTTTACTATATATGACAAGAACGAGTATATATGGAAGGAAGGTGGGGTTTTGGTTTTGCTTACAAAAATAAAAAAGAATTATCCCACATCGAGAAGAGATAATAAGAGGAGACCAAATTTGGAGTTATAAAAGGGAAGTGTGTAGGACAAATCAAATCATACTTTTCTCGGCCTTTTGGCTAAGATCAAGTGTAGTATTTGTTCTTATCAGTTTAATATCTGATATGTGGGACATCGTTGCCACATGATATTAACTTTATTTCTCTAGGGGGAGAGTCCATTATGACAGTTCACTGTCGGGGCTCTTGAGCGTCGCCTATGCGTTGCACTACCGCAAGGGCTTTTGGCGCACCCCACCATAACCAATTTAAAACCTTCTCTCCATTCTACTTAGTAGAGATTTTTTTTTTATAGAAGAAAAACAGAGTGCAATACTAATATTTTGTTTGTAACTAAATAATCGCAACAGAAACCGTCTCACATCACATGGAGAGTTGGAGAGAAACTACTGAGATATTGTAGTAATAGTGGCTCAGAAGTTTACTAAAGCCTACCCACCAGCAATTGGCCGGTTTTTTTCTTTTGAGGAAAAATCATGTGATGTCTTCACAAGATTTCAATTTAAATTAAAGCTATCTTTCGTTATCTAATGTGGCTCGATGAAAAGAAACAAATAAATGGGCCATAAGGCTCCATACTCTAGTATAGTTAGTTAATGGTTTGTTTTCTAATTAATCTGTCCCACATCGATTGTGTTTACACTACTCTAACCATATATTTACTTCCACACAAGGTATGTGGTTCCGGAGACATCCGATAAAATTGGAACGATACAGAGAAGATTAATATGCAGCATAAAAACATCAAGTATTCATGCTTAACAAAACAAAGACATTAATATGCTATAAGAAGAGGAAGAAAAAAACGAATTAACTTAAGAAATATTGTATTCTTTTCTTCAATGGTAAGGGTCCTTTGAGTTGATTGTTGAGACGAAAGCTCTGAAGTTTCACATTCGACATCCATTTGAGACACCATATCTTCTAAGTTCTTCTCATAAGCCTCAGCTATTTTTTTGGCATTCTGATCCACAAATGTTCCATCTGCCCTTGTGTGTTTTCATAAACACTTCTCCAAGTGAGACTGCACGCCCTAGTTCTTCCTCCTATAATGATACAAAAACAGAATGAATAATGTGAAATGGAATATACAAAAACAGATTTAATTACCATTTCTTGTTGAATTTGCAAGTACGATTTCTGCCCGGATATGTGTTTGTGGGGACCAAGACCGCCACGGTCAGAGTTACGGCATTGTGATGCAGTATAGCTCCTCTCAACTGCGTACGGAGTGTCCCAATGAGCCAACATTTCAGCCCAAAGGGTTTCGCCGATCCACGGTGGTCTCTCACCACTGGTTTTAACTTGACTTACAATGCCTTTCATCCGTTTTTTGGCTCTCTTCAAGAATCCTGCTTTCACCAGGTCGGTAAGCCCGATATCCCAATTGTACTTCCGCTACACAAAACAATTTCAGGTGTTTAGTTTGTATCTAAGTCATTATTATGTCACTATAATACAAAAAGACATGATGATTCACAAGAATACAGCAACAAAAGAGGTTAAGAAATGATTACCGCGAAAGTTCTGAAATATCTTTCTTGAATAGGTATAAGCGTTTTGTGCCAGCTATAGTAAGGCCCATCAAACTTCCTACGAAATATGCCAGCGATGACTCGAGACAGTTTCTCTTTGTCACGGTTAAACATGTTACATAAATATCAGGTTGTTAGATGTTCAAACAAATACACAATTCACAAAAATCAGTGTGTTTATTCACAACAAATACACAAATACACAAACCGAATTAAGCATTCTCCGAAACAGCTCACAATGCCAAGCACCTACTTGTCTCTGAAAACTCTAAAAAAAACATCCACTAAAATAAAAACCCTAACGTACATAAACCAAACAAGAAATTGCTAATTTCTTAGAAAGAAAGAGACTCTCAATCCATCCCTTACTACCCAGATCGACTTAGAACTCAAAACAGATCAATTTCACTCAAGACATTTTAACAAACACATAAACTGCCTGATTTTCTCCACATTCCGTAACAGAAACTCTGCATCTCATCACACTAATCTTCCAGAGATTAAACCTAAACCCCCAAATAATCACACCGATGTGAAATAGATCCCTAGAACAAAACCACTAAAGAAACCCAAAATCTCTTGCACGAAGGCTCATTGATCAATTGTCCTAAGCACAAACCAAATTCTTACATAATACTAGACTATCTATTTCAATCAGCTCTCAATCAAAGCAAATAACAATTTAATACTCAACTATTTATTTACCCTTATTTAATCTAGTTTATGTTGGCATGAGATGTAGTTATGAAACGACACCGTGCTGTGATTATTGCTCTTTTTCACTTCTTGATCCATCACACAATAACTTAAGCATAAAGAAACTGTGTTTGTTCACTCTGATTAATTTTTCTTGATTTTTTTTCCCACCATTATTTTTTCAGAATACTTTCAGGACCAACCCAATTTATTTTAAATGATAGATTACCCTCAAATCTAAGTCACAATTTTGTGAAGGGTTTGGATTTGTAAAACAATTGTGACGAATTTGTCTATTCCAATTTTTTTTATATAATTATTTTTGCAGTGTGCTAGCTTCTTCTTCTTTTTTCAACGACCTATATATTTAAATCAAGTTTGGCAGGTAAAATGTTGAACACGTTGAACCATCCCTACCGGCTTTGTGTGATTTACATTGGGAAATAAATTACCTAGTGCTCGAGCCTCTTTTGCAAAAGAAGCTGCACTGACATTCCAGAAACGAGGAATGAAAGCTAAGATAAGGTCCACAAATACATCTATAAGGAGATTAAAAGAGTATAATTCTGACATTAAGGCCGGCCAATCCACCGGATTTTCGATCATTCCCACCAAGTATACCAAAATACATTTGTTAGTTGTTGGACCGTAAACCTTTTTTGAGTAAAAACAAAAAAAAAACTAAAATCAGATCCCTTCAGTTCATTTGTTCTCTTGAAAATGTTTCAAATCTTATTCTATTTGTGTCATATCTATTGATATCGATAGTCAATAGTCTTAAGCTGAAATACACAATCTGATTACATGTTTGTGTGTGTGCGCGCAACATGTTTGTTATGTATTCTTAAATCACATAAGAACCATAACTAGTCCCATCCAACTCTCTCTCTATATTTGATATCATTACAAGAAAACATGGATATAACAACGAATTAATTCGTTGTAAAATCGTCGTAAAACTGGCTTTGGAATGGTTTTGTCGTAAATAACTAGACGTAAGTTGCGATTCAAAGTAAATTCGTTGTTACCTTGGCAACGAAAGAATGAGGAAAAGAAATTATCCGTTAGGTCGATGCTAAAATATCACTAAATTACATCGAAATACCAACAAGTACGTAGAAAGTTTTGACTCGTTATTTCATTGTAATACGTCTTTGGTAATTCTTCGTAAATGATTCGACGTTACTTCGTCATAAATAAATTGGTTAGGTAGTATTGAAGGTTATATAGGCCTTTAAAAGCGTTTTTTGTATACATTGATATATGCTCAATCTTTCAAGATTTCTCATATATATATTGTTTAAAACGTAAAAAGCTTAAAAATTATTTGGACCATTTCTCGACTTGTGTGTGTCATCCTTACGCAAGGGCCCGGTAACGGCGCCAAATTTGATATGCTCAAATTAATACCCTAACAGTACTAAAGCAGTAGTTGTAATATAGTTAGGGGTCGAACACAAGGACTCACAGAAATCACACAATAAATTGTATAGTATCGAGCTAAGCTAAGCAATTCAGGTTTAACAGAAAGTAGAAAGTAGTAAACGAGTTGTATTCGATGGGAAAAATATAGGTTCATGGATATTCCTCAAGAAATCAATGAATGCAAAATAAACTAACTAATCAGGGTTCAGGTTACGCACGGTTCTCGAACTCAAATCACTAAAGTATAATCAGCCAATTGTCGTTGCGAAAACTATATAAATCTAAACTTCAGAATCCCAAATTTCTTTGCAAATTCCTAGGAATAAATCAGCCTTAATTTCAAGTTTGATATGTTCACAAATCAATTAAACCAAATCTCTTTGCGAATAATCAATTTGCTCACCCTAAGTTCTGTTAGGTAATTAATCGCACTGTCGTGCCTAATCAAATATCCTAAGATCTAAGTTCTAGGTGATCAATCTAGAATTAGCTTTGAGAACAACCTAAGGCGAAGAACTAATTCAGATTATGAACCCTAAATAACAATTCAACCTAGCATTCAAAGAAATCCCTTATGAGAATCCCCAAACCTAACAAGAGATCTACTCAGACATGGAAATTGAATCAATAGACATGTTTGAATAAATACTCAATAGAAAATAAGAAAGAGTAATAATAGGTTTTGAGATATGATCTCGGACGAAGGGAGATTCAGACTTGTCTCTCTCACCAAATTCTCTCTTAAACCAAAGCAAAATAAAGCATAGCCTTAAAAGTGGCTGTAAAATCCCTATAAATAACCCAAAACACGAATTGGGGTTTCTTGTAATTATTAAAGACTTATGGGCACTTTTGCAATTCTTCAAGTCTTGGAAAACTCGCGGGTCATGTCTTGCTGCGATGGGTATCGATCGATACTAGCCAGTATCGATCGATACCAAGGCTTCATATCGGGTTCTCAGCAACACGAACTTCTGCTTTGCTCCAAATGCTCCAGAAAACTCAAATATCTCCAATAATGTTCCCAACGTGCTATGAACTGTAAAAGACTCTAAAAGACTCCAAAATACTATAAAGACTCTATAAAAAGGATTTATATCATGGCTTAAATAGGATAAAAACCATGATATATCAAAGGGCCATGCTAACCTTCTCTGTATCGTTTCTGTTTTATCGGATGTCCCCGAAGGGATAAACCATGTACCTTGTGTGGAAGTATATATATGGTTAGAGTAGTGTAAACACAATCGATGTGGGACAGATTAATTAGAAAATAAACCATTGACTAACTATACTAGAGTATGGAACCTTGTGGCCCATTTATTTGTTTCTTCTCATCGAGCCACATTAGATAAGGAAAGATAGCCTTAATTTAAATTGAAATCTTTTAAAGACATCACATAATTTTTCCTCAAAAGAAAAAAACTGGCCAATTGCTAGTGGGGAGGCTTTAGTAAACTTCGGAACCAACCTTACTACAATATCTAAGGAGTTTCTCTCCAACTCTCCATGTGATGTGAGACGGTTTCTGTTGCGATTATTTAGTTACAATCCAAAGATTAGTATTGAACTCTGTTTTTCTTCTATAAAATAAAAAATGTCTACTAAGTAGATTGGAGATAAGGTTTTAAATTGGTTATGGTGGGGTGCGCCAAAAGCTCTTGCAGTAGTGCAACGCATAGGTGACGTTCAAGAGCCCTGACGGTGAACTGTCATAATGGACTCTCCCCATAGAGAAATAAAGTTAATATCATGTGGCGACGATGTCCCACATATCAGATATTAAACTGATAAGAACAAATACTACACTTGATCTTAGCCAAAAGGCCGAGAAAGGTATGATTTGATTTGTCCTACACACTTCCTTTTTATAGCTCCAAATTTGGTCTCCTCTTATTATCTCTTCTCGATGTGGGATAATTCTTTTTTATTTTTTAAGCAGAAGCAAAACTCCACCTTCCTTCCATATATACTCGTTCTTGTCATATATAGTAATGAACATTGATTTATGGAAAGAAACATGCATCAGTGTTAGAATGAGCAGTGATTGTTGGAATTGCTCGGTGAGCTTTCAAACCCTTCCAAAAATAGGCGTATGCCGTTTAGCACGAAGAGCATACGGTATTCTTTAGTAAAAGGCGAAAGAATAGTTCGCTTTGTGCTCACCGCACGGCTCCGTAACTTGTTTCAAACTCACACATGAGACTTATAAATGCAGGGTAACTAAATGTACAATTTGCTGCTTGACGATATGGGGATAAAAACACAACACGAACTATACAAGCCCAAAAAGAGAAAAGCGAACTTGTCAGACTGCCATGCAACCACCCTGACAAGTAAGAGACCCAGCCGAGTGACGATCCTCTACAGCGCCAGAAACTCTAATTGAGTGTCGCAGCCGTCAATCACGCTCCGATGGCATGGCCATAGTTCATCCATCAGGATTCAGGGTTTGTCTCCTTAGAAATCAAAGACACAAATGTACGAGCCTATAGATACTATCCTGTTCAAGTAAGGTCGTGACCGTTGCTTCCTTCTCTTCCATTTATATGATAGAACTTTTTGCCTCAATCTCTCGGTGTGGGATACTTTGATATTATGAGCCACATTGTTTAATAATAAGGCTTTTTATATTGTTTCGTGTACATATGAAGACTTATTTAATCTAGTTAGTGTTGGCATGAAATGTATTTATGAAACGATATTGTGCTGTGATTACTGCTCTTTTTCACTTCTTGATCCATCACACAATAACTTAAGCATTAAAAAACTTTGTTTGTTTACTCTGATTAATTTTTCTTGATTTTTTTCCCACCATTAATTTTTCAGAATGCTTTCGCGTCCAAGCCAATTTATTTTAAATGACAAATTACCCTCAAATCTCAGTCACAATTTTGTGAAGGGTTTGGATTTGTAAAACAATTGTGACGAATTTGTCCATTCCAATTTTTTTATTTTGCACTTTTCTAGTTTCTTCTTCTTTTTTCAACGACCTATATATTTAAATCAAGGTTGGCAGGTAAAATGCTGAACACGTAGAACCATCCCTACCGGCTTTGTGTGATTTATATTGCAAAATAAATTACCTCTTGCTCGAGCCTATTTTGCAAAAGAATTTGCACGGACATTCCAGGAACGAGGAATGAAAGCTAAGATAAGGTCCTCAAATACATCTCTAAGGAGATTAAAAGAGTATAATTCTGACATAAAGGCCGGCCAATCCACCGGGTTTTCGATCATTCACACAAGGTATACTAAAATACATTTGTTACTTGTTGAACCGTAATCTTTTTTTGAGTAAAAACAAAAAAAAAACTAAAATCAGATCCATTCACTTCATCTGTTCTCTTAAAAATGTTTCAAATCTTATTCTATTTGTGTCATATCTCGTCACGAAAAACATATATTTTCATGGTTGGAAGGTTGTCAATAGTCTTAAGGTGAAATACACAATCTGATTACATGTTTGTGTGTGTGTGTCCTACATGTTTGATATGTATTCTGAAATCACATAAGAACCATAACTAGTCCCATCCAACTCTCTCTCTATATTTGATATCATTACAAAAAAATATGGATATAACAACGGATTAATTCGTTGTAAAATCGTAGTAAACCCAGCTTTGGAACGGTTTCGTCGTAAATAGGTAGACGTAAGTTGCGATTCAAAGTAAATTCATTGTAAAGTCTAGGAGAAAAGGAATCCGTCGTTAAATCGATGCTACAGTGGCAACTGATATGCTCAAATTAATACCCTAAAAAGTACTAAAGCAGTTGATGCAGTATATCAGTGGTCGAACACAAGAACTCAGAGAAATCGCACAATAAATTGTATAGTGTCAAATAAAGCTAAACAGTTCAATTTGACAGAAAACAGTAAACAGTATCAAGTTGTAAATTCAATAGGGGAAAGATAGGTTCAGGGATATTTCTCAGGAAATCAATGAATGCAAAATAAACTAACAAATCAGGGTTCAGGTTAAGCACGGTTCTCGAACTCAAATCACTAAAGTATAATTAACCAACTGTCGTTGCAAAAACTATCTAAATCTAAATCCTAGGAATTCCAAATCTCTTTGCGAATCCTAAAGTCTAAATCAGCTTTTAAAGTTCAGGTTTGATATGTTCACAAATCAAATAAACCAAATTTCTTTGCGAATAATTAATTTGCTCACCGAAGGTTTTATCAGATTACTCAATTGCACTGTCGTGCCTAATCGATTAATCTAAGATCTAAGTTCTAGGTGATCAATCCAGAATTAGCTTTGAGAACAACCTAAGGTGAAGAACTAATTCAGATTGTGAACCATAAATAACCAATCAACCTAACATTCAAAAAAATCCCTTATGAGAATCCCTAAACCTAACAAGAGATCTACTCAGACATGGAGATTGAATCAATAAACATGTTTGAATAAATACTCAATAGAAAATAAGAAAAAGTAACAAAAGGGTTCGAAATCTTCTCTCGACGAACAAAGTATCAGACTTGTCTCCCTCAAAATCTCTCTCAAAAACCAAAGTAAAATAAAGCATAGCCTAAACAGGTGGCTGAAAACCTAATTTATATGCTAAAACACGTTCTGGGCATTTTCTGTAATTAATAAAGTCTTCTGAACCAAGTTGCAGGGTCTTTAGACTTGTAAAATCACGTTTTTCCCCGTCTGCAGTTGGTGTCGGTCGATACTGGACTGGTGTCGGTCGACAGCGTACAGTGTCGATCGACAGACTAGGCTGTCTTCACGAAAACTGGCATAACTTTCGATCTCACCGTTGGAATGGCCTCAAACCACTTCCAAATGAAAGCTAATCAATTGATCTGTCTTGTGTCCAAATTTCTGACATCTCTGCATGACTCTGCTCCTTTTCTCCCAAAATGCTTCAGAATCCTCCAAAAACTCCAATTAAGCTCCAAACGTGCTAAAACCTGTAAAAGACTCTAAAAACTCTATAATAGAATAAAAACTCGATAAAACATACTTATATCATGGCTTAAACGGGGTAAAAACCATGATATATCAACTCCCCCAGACTTAGCCTTTGCTTGCCCTCAAGCAAATAGAAGACTAAACCAGAGAAAGAGGTTTGAAAACACGGAGACTCACCTGTTCAGGAACCATCGCAAAGATCATTTTCCCAAGTACGCAAA
The DNA here is from genome assembly GCA_002933935.1 of Eutrema yunnanense. Taxonomy (NCBI): domain Eukaryota; kingdom Viridiplantae; phylum Streptophyta; class Magnoliopsida; order Brassicales; family Brassicaceae; genus Eutrema; species Eutrema yunnanense. Next base: position 230,186 of record PKML01026619.1, on the reverse strand, counting down.
TGTCATCTAACCAGCTTTTGATCTAACCACCATGTACTTCTCCGTGGACATTCGCAGATTTTCCAGACTCCATACATTATCTCGCAGCATTGTTCAAGTAAAGCCCTCATCACCAGTTCCTTCGCTGCAGCCAATGTTCAAGAACCTTCAAGATTCTTTACCATACAATATCAAGACAAGGAACCACCATTTTTCTCACTTTTTGTATCATTTTCTCTCCCCCAGACTTATGTATTATTATGTTCTCTTTTTTTTATTTTCAACTTTGCATATACACATCAAGATCTGAAACGCGAGTACTGATGGTGTTTGCCATCGAATCCCCGGTTCTTCCCTCTCTATGTATCAAAGGTTTAGGTGGATAGTGGTGTCACGGGAAATTTTCCTAACCTCGCTTTCAACCTTTGTGTGATCATTCCTTCTTAAGTAGAATAATGGGATCGCTGGAAATTTTCCTAGCCCTCTACTGAGAAGAAAAGCATCTCATCTTTTATGCTCTTATTTATCAACTTATAATAGGGGAGAGAGATACCATAACTCTAAACACATGGGTTTCTTTATCAGATATGAATGATGAATCAAGCTCTTTAAACACTAACCACATAGATGAAGTGCAAAAATTTGGCTCAGGCTTCAGAAGAACTCTGCTGGAGACATGGATGTTTTCTAGTCAACTGGTCAGTCTTTGGATTTTTCATTAGTCGATCTAGAACCGATCCTGTAACACTGTGCACTCAAAAACAAAATCCAAACAACAATTCAAGCACATGATCATCATCTCCAACAAGTTTTGACTCAATAAAACGTTTTTAACTCGATAAAACAACTGACTCTAAGAAAAACAAACACAATGTCAGCAGAAACCTCCCCCAGACTTGAACAACACTGTCTCCAGTGTTATCTAGCCTAGAGTAGGTAAAAGAAAACAAAACAAAATAAAAGAAAAGGATAAAACGAAGAGAAACAAGAAGTTACCGTGCTGGAACATTTGGTGTCGATCGACACACGGCCTGGTATCGATCGATACCAGGCTTAAATCGACATGATGAACCATCTCTTCGCGATTGGTGTCGACCGATACCAATAGGGTATCGATCGACACTAGGCGATTTCGGATTTTTGCTCCTTGTTTATCCTGACACAAAACGAAAAAAAAATGAAAAAGAAAAAGACTCAAAAGCAGACTCACCAGTGGGTTGCCTCCCACCAAGCGCTCGTTTAACGTCATTAGCTTGACTGTAATGCCCTCAAGCAGGATAAGAATGGGAGATTGCATCGAAACAGGCTCCACAGCTTGACATCGCTATCTTCAGAGTTTTGCTCAACATACTCTCCACAAACTCTTTTCCTTTCTCTTTCAGCTCCGAAGTAAGAAGAACTCGAGCCTTAGAGAATTGTTTCGAAGCTCCTTTGCACTTCACCTTGTACTCAATCGAGTTTCCATCATACGTCTGAGGGGCTAAAGTCACATAGGCAGCACTCTCGGCCCTTTTGTTCTTTACCTTCTTCTTTGCCTTAGCCTTCTTGACAACTTCCTTGGGGATGCTGGGCGGTTCAACCGAAACGTCTATGACAGTTGGCTTGTCAGGAGGCTCTTCCAAAGGATCAACTACCAATGTCTCTCTTGTGATAACAGTGAAGCACGAGACATGTGTGGGAGCACCTCTAGAGGGTATGGCATCATAGTAGACATCTCCGTCAATGTAAGAGAAAGAGAGTCCCTTATTAGGTGTGTCTATGATCGCGCCAGCAGTAGCCATAAACGGTCGTCCCAAGAGCAAAGAAACCTCAGATCCTTCGCTCATCTCCACAACCTGAAAATTAGTGGGCACTAGACAATCTCCTACTTTAACCATCAAGTCAGGGATTGTACCATATGGAGGTGAAGTGGAGGAGTTCGCAAACGTGAGAAGCATCGTAGGGGGTCTTATATCAGCCTTCAATCGCTCAGCAATTCCCTTTGATTTTACATTGACGCTAGACCCTGAGTCAACGAGAGATGCCTGGAATTCAACTCCTGATATGGAGCATGGAACTGCGAATTTCCCTAGGTCTTCCCTCTGTCAACTGCCACAATGGTAGTGACTTGCGTCTTGCCTCGATAAAGAGTGCCTGCATCTGCGAGGGGTATCGACTGACACCAGGTCGGGTATCGATCGATACTCTAGCTCTTGAATCGTCCCTGGCAGATATATCATCATCAAAAGGAGGCTCCACAACCGATTTATCCAAGAAAGCTTTGCATCTGGCGTCCTCCCATTCCTTCCTTGTCATAATATGAGGCATAGGGTAAGGTATCTTGGGTATATACACCCTCTCCTTGACAATTTCAGGCTCTTTCACGACATGCGTCTCAGTATCGATCGATACAGAAGAGGCATCGATCGATACACGTGATTTTGGATTCACTCGTGCAGATGTCTGGACTGGTATCGATCGATACAGGCTGGTATCGATCGATACTTGTGCGATTTCAGAATCCCATTCGTCATCTTCAACAGCACCGTCAAAAATTCCTGCATCAAAACCTTTTTCTACCACTGTAATGGCTTCTTTAGCACTCCCTATGGTGATTGCATTGACGTATGCTCTTGGATTCTCAGTTTTCCCTGGAAGAAAACCTTCCTAGCCTCTTCACAGCTGATGCGGTCTGAGCAACCTGAGTTTTCAGCTTCTTCTGACAAAGGTTGACAGCTTCGATTTTCCCATTCAGATGGTCAATCTTCCCATTGAGATTAGTGTACAAATGATCAATCTTCCCATTGAAATCCACTTGCAGTTTTTGCTGTCCCTGAAGAATCTGTTCAAGCATGGATTCCATCTTATTCTCTGTGGACTTTGGAGGGATGGGATGGTACGAAGAGTTCCTGTAATTGCGAGTGTTGTTGTTGATGTTTCGGTTGTTGTTGTACCCAAATTGCTGACCCTGAAATCCAGAACCACCAACGTAGTTAACATCCTCCACTTCATTTCCACTGATATTATCGACTCCGTCAGCAAAGTGCACAGTCTTCTTCGACTTCCCAAGCAAAATATCCAGCTTCGCTTGAACTTCAGCAATCTGAGACCCATCAATTCTTGCAGCTTGCTTCTTCCTCTCGAAATCAGCATTCTTGGTGTTATTGCTAGACGTTATGTTCTCAATCAGCACAACCGCATCATCTGGATATCTGGTGTTGAAGTTCCCATTGCTCGCAGTATCCAAAGCCATATGGTACCTCCAATTGATCCCTCTGTAGAAAGTGCCCAGCAGCTGAACCTGATTGAATCCATGGTGCGGACAATCCCTCTGATATGACTTGAAACGAATCCAAGCTGCCTTGAGTGCCTCGATTGGACCTTGAGAAAATTGGGAAATTTTATTCCTGAGCTCTTCGGATCTCGCATCATCATAGAAATTGCACAGGAATGCATTCTTCGTCTCATCCCATGTAGTTAGCAAACCATGAGCCAATTGCTTCAGCCAATATGCAGCATCTCCACCAAGAGAGTATGGGAAAATTTTGCAGAAAAGATACTCATTTGGCACTCCATTGTACTTCATACCAGTGACCAAATTCTCGAACCTCTCGATATGATCCATGGGATGCTCATGAGGTAGGCCATGGAAAGGGTTCTGACTTACAAGAGCGTAATACGCATGCTTCAGTTCGAAGTCATTCCTCTGAAAAGTTCGGATGCGAATCGCAGATTGATTTGCAAAGAACTGACCAGGTCTGTTATGCTCGCCAAGTGTCCTACCTCGATCACCTGCAGCATTCCCAATGTTGGCGCGCCCAGCTGGCGCGGCAATCTCAATACCAACAGCAGGAGGGACAACGACGTTTCCAGCTTCATCAAGTCGCTGCCCTCCATCATTGCACACGTGACCCTCTTGGTCTCTCAGAACCCCAGCCTCATCAGGTCTTAAAATCACAGTGTTGTTCATCCCTGATGTTTGCTTTGCTTTTCTGTTTGTGCGTTCCACAAGTGCTAGCTGTTCCAGTGACAGTTTAACTAGCTGAATGCTCTTGTCGCTTCTGGTTTCACGAACATGCATACACATGAAAACAAAACACTAGACAAGGCACGTAAGAAACCAAAAAAAATTACGTTGAGTATAGATCGATACCAGATGGATTTTTACGAGAATGTTAGGTTAATGCAGACTTAGTATGTAGACTTATTGTTATTTGATGTAGATTTATAGGATTAGTTTCGTAGACTTAAAATCTTCGTAGACTTGTTCGAGAATGTTACGTGAACGCGGACTTATGGTGTAGACTTATTGTTATTTGGTGTAGATTTATATGATTAGTTTCGTAGACTTAAAATCTTCGTAGACTTGTACGAGAATATTACGTGAACACAGACTTAGTGTGTAGACATATTGTTATTTGGTGTATATTTATAAGATTTGTTTCGTAGACTTAAAATCTTCGTAAACTTGTACGAGAATGTTACGTGAACGCAGACTTAGTGTGTAGACTTATTGTTATTTGGTGTAGATTTATAAGATTTGTTTCGTAGACTTAAAATCTTCATAGACTTGTACGAGAATGTTACGTGAACGCAGATTTAGTGTGCAGACATATTGTTATTAGTTGTAGATTTATAGGATTAGTTTGGTAGACTTAAAATCTTCGTAGACTTGTATGAGAATGTTACGTGAACGCAGACTTAGTGTGTAGACTTATTATTTTTTGGTGTAGATTTATAGGTTTAGTTTGGTAGACTTAAAATCTTCATAGACTTGTACAAGAATGTTAGGTTAACGGAGACTTAGTATGTAGACTTATTGTTATTTGGTGTAGATTTATAGGATTAGTTTTGTAGACTTAAAATCTTCGTAAACTTGTTCGAGAATGTTACATGAACGCAGACTTAGGGTGTAGACTTATTGTTATTTGGTGTAGATTTATATGATTAGTTTCGTAGACTTAAAATCTTCGTCGACTTGTACGAGAATGTTACGTGAAGGCAGACTTAGTGTGTGGTCTTATAGTTATTTGGTGTAGATTTATAAGATTTGTTTTGTAGACTTAAAATCTTTGTAGACTTGTACGAGAATGTTACGTGAACGCAGACTTAGTGTGTAGACTTACTGTTATTTGGTGTAGATTTATAAGATTTGTTTCATAGACTTAAAATCTTCGTAGACTTGTACGAGAATGTTACTTGAACGCAGACTTAGTGTGTAGACTTATTGTTAGTGGGTGTAGATTTATAGGATTAGTTTTGTAGGCTTAAAATCTTCGTAGACATGTACGAGAATGTTAGGTGAACGCATACTTAGTATGTAGAATTATTGTTATTTTGTGTAGATTTATAGGATTAGTTTCGTAGACTTAAAATCTTCGTAGAATTGTACGAGAACGTTACGTGAACGCAGACTTAATGTGTAGATTTATTGTTAGTGGGTGTAGATTTATAGGATTAGTTTGGTAGCCTTAAAATCTTCGTAGACTAGTTCGAGAATGTTACATGAATGCAGACTTTTTGTATAGACTTATTGTTATTTGGTGTAGATTTATAGGATTAGTTTCGTAGACTTAAAATCTTTGTAGACTTGTACAAGAATGTTAAGTGAACGCATACTTAGTGTGTAGACATATTGTTATTGGCTGTAGATTTATAGGATTAGTTTCGTAGACTTAAAATCTTCGTAGACTTATACGATAATGTTACGTGAACGCAAACTTAGTGTGTAGACTTATTGTTATTTGGTGTAGATTTATAGGATATGTTTCGTAGACTTAAAATTTTCGTAGACTTGTTCGAGAATGTTTCGTGAACGCACACTTAGTGTGTAGACTTATTGTTATTGGCTGTAGATTTATATGATTTGTTTCGTAGACTTGTACGAGAATGTTACGTGAACGCAGACTTAAAGTGTAGACTTATTGTTAGTGGGTGTAGATTTATAGGATTAGTTTGGTAGATTTAAAATCTTTGTAGACTTGTTCAAGAATGTTACATGAACGCAAACGTTTTGTATAGACTTATTGTTATTTGGTGTAGATTTATAGGATTAGTTTCGTAGACTTAAAATCTTCGTAAACTTGTACGAGAATGTTAAGTGAACGCATACTTAGTGTGTAGACATATTGTTATTGGCTGTAGATTTATAGGATTAGTTTCGTAGACTTAAAATCTTCGTAGACTTGTACGAGAATGTTACGTGAACGCAGACTTAGTATGTAGACTTATTGTTATTTGGTGTAGATTTATAGGATTAGTTTCGTACACTTGAAATCTTCGTAGACTTGTTCGAGAATGTTACATGAACGCAGACTCAGGGTGTAGACTTATTGTTATTTGGTGTAGATTTATATGATTAGTTTCGTAGACTTAAAATCTTCGTAGACTTGTACGAGAATGTTACGTGAACGCAGACTTAGTGTGTAGACTTATTGTTATTTGGTGTAGACTTATAAGATTTGTTTTGTAGACTTAAAATCTTCGTAGACTTGTACGAGAATGTTACGTGAACGCATACTTAATGTGTAGACTTATTGTTATTTGGTGTTATCAGATTTGTTTCGTAGACTTAAAATCTTCGTAGACTTGTACGAGAATGTTACATGAACGCAGACTTAGTGTGAAAACTTATTGTTAGTGGGTGTAGATTTATAAGATTAGTTTCGTAGACTTAAAATCTTCGTAGACTTGTACGAGAATGTTAGGTGAACGCAGACTTAGTATGTAGACTTATTGTTATTTGGTGTAGATTTATAGGATTAGTTTCGTAGACTTAAAATCTTCGTAGACTTGTACGAGAACGTTACGTGAACCCAGACTTTGTGTGTAGACTTATTGTTAGTGGGTGTAGATTTATAGGATTAGTTTGGTAAACTTAAAATCTTCGTAGACTTGTTCGAGAATGTGACATGAATGCAGACTTTTTGTATAGACTTATTGTTATTTGGTGTAGATTTATAGGATTAGTTTCGTAGACTTAAAATCTTCGTAAACTTGTACGAGAATGTTAAGTGAACGCATACTTAGTGTGTAGACATATTGTTATTGGCTGTAGATTTATAGGATTTGTTTCGTAGACTTAAAATCTTCGTAAACTTGTCGAGAATGTTACGTGAACGCATACTTAGTGTGTAGACTTATTGTTATTTGGTGTAGATTTATATGATTAGTTTCGTAAACTTAAAATCATCGTAGACTTGTTCGAGAATGTTACATGATTGCTGACTTAGGGTGTAGACTTATTGTTATTTGGTATAGATTTATATGATTAGTTTCGTAGACTTAAAATCTTTGTAGACTTGTACGAGAATGTTTTCGTGAACGCAGACTTAGTGTGTAGACTTATTGTTAGTGGGTGTAGATTTATAGGATTTGTTTTATAGACTTAAAATCTTCGTAGACTTGTACGATAATGTTACGTGAACGAAGACTTAGTGTGTAGACTTATTGTTATTTGGTGTAGATTTATAAGATTTGTTTCGTAGACTTAAAATCTTTGTAGACTTGTACGAGAATGTTACGTGAACGCAGACTTAGTGTGTAGACTTATTGTTAGTGGCTGTAGATTTATAGGATTAGTTTCGTAGACTTAAAATCTTTGTAGACTTGTACGAGAATGTTAGGTAAACGCAGACTTAGTATGTAGACTTATTGTTATTTGGTGTAGATTTATAGGATTAGTTTCGTAGACTTAAAATCTTCGTAGACTTGTACGAGAACGTTACGTGAACCCAGACTTAGTATGTAGACTTATTGTTAGTGAGTGTAGATTTATAGGATTAGTTTGGTATACTTAAAATCTTCGTAGACTTGTTCGAGAATGTTACGTGAACGCAGACTTTTTGTATTGACTTATTGTTATTTGGTGTAGATTTATAGGATTAGTTTCGTAAACTTAAAATCTTCGTAGACTTGTACGAGAATGTTAAGTGATACTTAGTGTGTAGACATATTGTTATTGGCTGTAGATTTATAGGATTAGTTTCGTAGACTTAAAATCTTCGTAGACTTGTACGAGAATGTTACGTGAACGCAGACTTAGTGTGTAGACTTATTGTTATTTGGTGGTTATTTATAGGATTTGTTTCGTAGACTTAAAATCTTCGTAGACTTGTTCGAGAATGTTATGTGAACGCAGACTTAGTGTGTAGACTTATTGTTATTGGATGTAGATTTATATGATTTGTTTCGTAGACTTGTACGAGAATGTTACTTGAACGCAGACTTAAAGTGTAGACTTATTGTTAGTGGGTGTAGATTTATAGGATTAGTTTGGTAGATTTAAAATCTTTGTAAACTTGTTCGAGAATGTTACGTGAACACAGACTTTTTGTATAGACTTATTGTTATTTGGTGTAGATTTAAAGGATTAGTTTGGTAGATTTAAAATCTTTGTAGACTTGTTCGAGAATGTTACGTGAACGCAGACTTTTTGTATAGACTTATTGTTAGTGTGTGTAGATTTATAGGTTTAGTTTGGTAGATATAAAATCTTTGTAGATTTGTACGAGAATGTTACGGGGAAAACGGCCGATTCCTACCCGAACTATTCCAAATGGTGCAGATTTGTACCCGACAAATTGAAGTGTCCAAATTCATACCCAGACCCTTAAAAATTTGAATATTCATACCTGGACTATTTTTTTTTTGGCGAAAACAAACATTGACCAACTTCCCGTTAGTCAAACCCGTAACACCGTTAACGGTGAGATCTCCCGTGCCATGTATGCTGCCCCGTTGGCACGGGAAGATAAAACAACGTCGTTTAGGTTTTTTAAAGTTGAGGAAAAAATGGGCTTAAACAATTGGGTCTGACCCGAAATGAAATTGGGCCTCAGAAAATAAAACTAAAACTACATCGTTTGGTTTAAAGAATACCAATCTTCTTCGTCGCGATCTCTTTCTTCGTCGAGCTTCATCTGAAATTGGAGAAGAACAGCTCACGGATCTAGGGTTTAGGTCGGCGGCGAAGACAGAGGAGAATGAGTACATCATCGAATCACAAAGATTCTTCGGCGAATTCATGTAGGTTACTAGTTCTGAATTAACTTTCTTATGTTCATACGTCGAAAAATTGGAAATTGATCTCCATCGATGGGAAATCTCCAGTGCTGAGTATAAGGCGTGGTGGTGTTCATGTAGGAGATAGAGGCTTTCCTATCACTTGTAGGTGTGGCGAATTTGCTGTGATAAGAACTTCAAGCACAACTAAAAATCCAGGAAGGTTGTTTCATTGTTGTAGAAATGGTTCTGAAACGGTAAGAATGATTGTTGAATTGTTAGTGATAAGAATTGGCAGTGTTAAGTACTATCTAATTAGCATTTTGTAGTATTTAGTAACCAATTTATTATTTTGAAGGAAAAAAATCATTTATTCAAATAGACGGATGAGTCGATGGTTGAGGAGATAGATGACATGAAAGACGTTCTTCGTTCATCTGAGAAGGATATTGAGCTCATGAAAGACAATATTCGTGGATATGAGAAGAAGTTCGAAACAATGAAAACTGATGTATTAGGATATGAGAAGGAAGTTTCAGAAATAGAAGGAGTAATACGGTTCTTGAAAACCATGATGATATGTGGAGTTGTTGGATTTGTTGTGATTGCTTGCTACTATTTTATTTGGGCATAGTTAGCTCTTTGACTGTTTCTATTTTATTTGGAGTTCTTGGATGTAAGCTAAGTTAATTTTGAATTCTATATGGTGTTTATAATATGGATGTAAGCCATGTTAATTTTGAATTCTATATTGAGAATGTGTTTTGATTATTTAGAAGACAAGTTTATGAGTTGTATTTCTGAAACAGTATCAATGTAGGTGGTCGTGGGTTTTACACAACAAAAATACAGTAGCCGAGAATGGTTTTATGGTTTTACACAACCAAAATACAATATAGCCGAGAATGGTTTTATGGTTTTACACAACCAAAATACAATATAGCCGAGAATGGTTTTATGGTTTTACACAACCAAAATTACAATTGCCGAGAAAGGTTTTATGGAACCAAAATAACCCCAACAACCATGGTTTTAAACAACCAAAATAACTGAGTTTCCCTTGTTTTAAAGAAGTACATAAACCCAACAACCATTGTTTTACAGAACCTTGCATATTAACCCAACACAAAACTAACTACCATTGTCCAAAAAGTTGCTCCTCCATCTTAAAGCTCCAACATGTTAAAGCTCTCCCTGCGTACTGAATAATAAAACCATCACAAAAATCTACAAAAACAATAACCAGAAGACAAAAAACCGAGAATAACCTGAGATGCATAAGATGTCTGAGATGGTTGACTAGGGCCTTCTCCACCTTCAAGTGTCATAGACTCAGACACTTGGTTTGATCTCGATGTCTTACTATTCTTGGGCTTCTTTGGTTTTCGAGGGACTCCGTCATTCACACAACTGCATGAGTTATGATCAGCCGCACTACATCGATAACAACGCATTGTGCGCCCATGATTGGTGACCTTTTTTCCCTTAGTTGGTGATTCGGTAACTGCCTTCATCCTTTTCAATGGTTTTCTCTTCCTTCCCTTATGTATCTCTTTCTTCGCTGCAGCAATTAGTGGTTCACCATTTGTTCTCCAGAACTTTGACCCGTTCACAGGTTCAATAGATTCAATATACTGATTCTGCCACTTAGAGGTCAAATACCAATCTGAAACTAAATCCTCAGTCTTGTATGTCTTCTTATGATCAAATACAACACGCAACGCATGTCGGCACGGAATACCAGTAAGATCCCATCTCCTACACTTACAGCTCATCTCCTTCATATTAACCGTGTATGATTGACCTCTCTCACTAACCTCAAAAACACGGTCACGCCCATGGAGTGACCTGCAATATTTGACATGTTTGTCCTCTTCCTCTTTGACAAGGCCAACCTTTAAACTGTGTTTGGCCTTAGGGTTACCCGTTTTTCTCCTTCTAAGTGCTATCCTCACCATAGCTTGTCTTCTCATTGTCTCTAAACTCTGAACCAATGGCATTGCACGCGCCTTGTCAATTGCCTTGTTGTATGACTTAGAAAAAATTGTTGAGTGCATCTTCACAACAAGAAGTGGTGTTAAAAAAAGCTCTACTACAATTTTCTGAATTTCGGCTCTTGAATGCGGCATAGACTTCTTCATCATAGTTCTCCATCTTCTTCAAATTTGCTTCATAATCAGCCAAATTGAAACTCTCAACAACTTTCCAAAACAAAATTTTCATTTGAGGCTTCTTCAGAAGAGCTTTCTTCATATTCCCATAAATGTGTCTTGCACACATTCGATGCTCAATCTGTGGTAATTCTTCATTCATAGCCCTAACTAATCCCTGAAAGAGTTTAAATGATCCTTGCTAGCAAGTTATAGAGATTGTGAAAGTTTAAAAAAATATATAATAATCTTCTTTTTCAACAAAAGAAACCCAAGCAAAGAGATTTGTTTCCATAAATTTAATAATCCAAAAGCAGAAGAAAGAAAAGAGATCTAATTTTTTTCACAAATATCATCGATGCACATTTCACAAATATCAGAAGATGCACATTTCACAAATATCAGAAGAAAGAAAAGAGTTAGTGTGGAAGACATACCTTCTGCCGATCGGATATCAAAGTGTAACCAAACCCATTTCGAAGGTCCAAGTCCTTTTTGAGATGATGAATGAACCAAACCCAACTTTCGGTGTTCTCCGCTTGAACAACTGCCCATCCAAAATGGTATATCTGATTGTTCGCGTCTCTTCCAACGGCTGCCAATAGCTGACCTTTAGCACTCGACTTCAAGAAGCAACAATCTATTCCGAAGACGGGTCGACAGTGATTCCGCCAAGTTTTGCGCAGCCCATCAAAACACATGTAGAAGCTGTCAAAAACTTCTTTCCCATTTTCTCCAATGAATGTCCGAAGCTCCACCGTCGAGTCAGAATTTGTGCTACAAAATACATCAAATACATCAGCATTAAGATAACAAAATCAATAGATAATACACAACAAAAAACAATAAAAGAAAGACTTACTCTAACACGGAATCCCGATAGTCTTTCAACCTTGCATATTGTTCATCCCATTCTTATTCAATGAGTGCCAAAGCTCTTTTCTTTGCCTTTCGACATTGATCGTGTGAAGGAGCAACATTGTAACGCTCATGTATTCTTTGTTGCATCGCGATAGGCTTTAGTTCAGCATCATTTCTCAGCTCGTCTAGGAACATGTTACATATGACACTATCTGTCAAAATCTTGCAACGCCCGTCTTTGTGACATGTATGATCTTCTTGAAATGTCTTCACCATCCATTGAGAAACTGAATCTTCGTAAGAGCAGTAGATTCTCCATTTGCAGTTTTATATGCCACACTTTGCCCCTGATTTAATTGATCCCCATCGGTTGTATTGAATATTACAACCTCCATTGAGAGTATACTCCAACACAGCCTCTCTAAACTCTTTCACGCTTTCAAAAACTTGGCTGATCTTGAGCTCTCCACTACCTCTTCTCCAACTTTCATAACAACTCTCGTTTCTTTCTCCTTCATTGTCCGAAGTAGGAGGTGTTTGTCGATAGTAATCATCATTCTCCTCCTCATCAACAAATGTCGCCACTATCTCTTCCACACGAGCTTGCTAATTAGACATTTCATTTTGAACTCGTCCTTCATCTCTTCCTTCATTTTCCTCATCTCGGCCACTTACTTCATCACCATCTCCGCCACTTACTTCATCACCATCTCTTCCTTCATTACCATCACCATCTCTTCCCTGATTGTCCTCAATGTCTTCATCACCCTCTCTTCCTTGATTTTCGTTGGTGTCTTCATCAAGTTCCATATAAATTTCAACTTGTTTAGTCCATTTAGCCGCTTCACACATTTTCTCAAAATTCCCAAAACCATTCAACAAAACCTTCAGCTCACTACGATCTTCTTAAGGAAGTTTGTACCACACTCTCTGCCCATAAGAACTCATAGGTAACGCTTGAAACACTGTTCGCGGCGCTGCTACAAGTTCGTGCACAGAGCCACCGGCGTAATAGACTGTGCCGGTTTCAAATTTATCAAACTTCCCACCATGGTAGATGAGAAACATGCAATCATCACTGAAAATAATTAAACAAATCGAAATGATTAAACAAATCGAATGGATTAAACAATTCAAAACCATAAAAATTATCCCTAACATCTACACCAAAATCAAAACCCTAAAATGTCGAATTACCTCATTTTGAACCAATCCACGAGTCGAAATGTATCCCCAAACTCGGAATTGTTTTCTCTTCCTTCCAAAACTATCGATTTGCGTCAAACTCACACAGATTTTCCAAGAATCGCTAAACCCTAATCTCACGGAATCGCCCCCTTTATCGCTCAAGAACACGACAAAGGAATTTAGGCCCAATTGTTTTGCTTTTTTTTTTTAGACCAAATCGAAATTGAGGCCCAATTTCATTTCGGGTCAGTCCCAATTGTTTAAGCCCATTTTTTCCTCAACTTTAAAAAACCTAAACGACGTCGTTTTAACTTTCCGTGCCAACGGGGCAGCTTACGTGGCACGGGATATCTCACCGTTAACGGTGTTACGGGTTTGACTAACGGGAAGTTGGTCAATGTTTGTTTTCGCCAAAAAGAAAATAGTCCAGGTATGAATATTAAAATTTTTAAGGGCCTGGGTATGAATTTGGACACTTCAATTTGTCGGGTATAAATTTGCAGCATTTGAACGCATACTTTTTGTATAGACTTATGGTTATCTGGTGTAGATTTATAGGATTAGTTTGGTGTAGATTTGTACGAGAATGTTACGTGAACGCAGACTTCGTAGTTTTAGAACCTTCGGGCTTCGTAGACATATTATTCAACAACGTAGACTTAACGTGTAGATTTGTTTCAGCTGCAAACATTAAATACTTTGGTAGTTGGTGGTTGGCTGTTGGCGGTTGGTTGTTCTCGCGTTGGATCGATGGTTATATAGCGGTCGTCTTCTTTTATAGTTCGTAATACGTCCAACTACCAGAGCAAACATTCGTTTCGAAATCTTTGCTTATTTTGAAGATATATGGGGAAAATTGTCGTTGTTTGTGGTGAGTGAAGATTTCGGAAAAACAGGTGGGTGTTTTTCGTCGATAGCTGGAGGAGATCTCGAGTTATTGATGCAGATCATGGAACAAGTTTTGAAGATTTCGTTTCGATTGTCTATAAAAATTTTCCGTTTGAGAAGTTTGTTCAAGGGATCGAGTTGAGTTACATGCTTTCGAAGAAGGTGTTGTCAAACTTACCACAAGATACTTCGTTCGTTATTGTTGGCAATAATCGACAATTTCAAAGGTTTTTAGATCAGTGTAAGGAAGCATCCATTCGGTTATGTGTCACATTAAAAGAAGGGAAAAGGAACACGAGGAGCTCAGCGGTTGAAGACAATGTCAATGATGGTCAAAAACGGATCAAATTTGTAATCGAGGCAGAACGTGATGATGAAGAAGAGGATGAAGAAGGAGATATATTTGATTGATGCGACGATTCTGATGGAGCTTCAGAGGGTGATCATGATTACCCAGTTTATGGGAAGACTGAAATTGAAGAAGAAGATGAGAACCAAACTATGCATTTGATAAACGGAACTCCACCAAGAAAGCCAAATATTCCGGACGAGTTTCAGATCGCTGAAATGTCTGCCTTGAATGTGGCTGTTGAACAACGATATGAAAACAAAGAGGCATTGGAGACACGGCTGAAGATTCTTTTGATTTTGATGTCGAGAAATCAACTTCAGTTTTGTATACGGTAAAGTGTTGGGTGAAGAAATTTCATGGAGATTGCGAGCTTCACCAATTGCAGTTGGTCGAAACTCTTATGTTCGGATCTTTGTCGGAGAGCATACATGTTCGGTCACTGAACGTTCTAAACGGAGTCGACAAGGAACTTATGAGATACTTGGTCAACTGTACAAAGATTTCGTAGGAGGTGTTGGTCCATCAGTTTTGCCCAGGCATGTATCTGATGCATTACAGAAACGATACCATCTTAAGGTTTGTTCATCTTATAATAATCATGATATAGCTTTCGTGTTGTATATTTGTTCATCTTATGATAATCATGAACACCAACTATAGGTCGATTACTGGAAGGCGCACCGTGCTTTGAGATATGCACGTGAGTTAGTAAGGGGAACACCAAAAAGTGGATACGAAGACCTGCCCACATATCTGTACCAAATAAGGCGAGCAAATCCTGGGAGTTATACACGGCTCGTAGTTGACGATATCCACATATTTAAGTTCTTGTTTATAGCTTTTGGTGCAAGTATTATTGGGTTTCAATACATGAGGAAAGTCGTGGTTGTTGACGGCACACATTTACAAGGCAAATACAAGGGTACTCTCCTTCTAGCAACTGCTCAAGATGGAAATTTTGGTATATTTCCAATTGCTTTTGGCGTGGTTGATTCTGAAAATGACGAATCTTGGGGTTGGTTTTTTAAGCAATTGAGTACTGTCATACCGGATGACAGAGGACTTGCCATTATCTCAGATAGACACAGAGCAATTGGTAACGCCATAGGAAAGGTATACCCTCTAGCAACTTGAGAAATTTGCACTTACCATCTGTATAAGAACATATTGCAAAGGTTTAGAGGTGGTTAATCATTTCGGCTGGTTAAAAAAGCGGCAAATGCTTATAAAATGAATGAGTTCAACTACTATTTTGAAGAGATTCGCCATGTCAACCCTGCACTTCACGCATATTTGGTAAAGGCTGATGTACAATATTGGACGCCAGTTTATTTTCCTGGAGATAAGTACAACTTCACTACAACTAACATAGCTGAGTCAATTAACAAAGTATTATCTGATGGTAGAAGTTTGCCTATTATGCAACTCATAGATGCAATAAGGTCAGTGTTGACAAGATGGTTTGCAGAGCGGCGTAAAGCTGCGGGACAAATGAAAATTGTCCTAACTCGTGGTGTAGAGAAAATGCTAGCGGTAAACATACTAATCATGATATACTTATTATTGTTGTGATGACATTTGTTAAGGATTAAGATTCACATAATCGCTTATATAGGGGTGCGTGGAAAGGTGTAGGGATCTAACAGTCCAGGAGATTGATGCCCACCAATTTGAAGTTACTTATGGAGCATATGTTAATGTTATCAATTTGACTGCGAAGAAGTGTACATGTCGTATGTTTGACATCGACAAGATACAGTGTGTACATGTTATTGCGGCTGCAGAGGCTAATAAAAAGTCACGGATACGGCTATGTCATCAATACGATACCACGAGCTATCTCAGTAAGGCATACACGGCATCGATAAGCCCTAGGGATAGAGCATCACCTATTCCAGTAGAGGTGGAAGCGAAGCTATGCCTACCTCCCTCGGTACGGCAACCTCTAGGAAGGCCAAAGAAGTCGAGATATAAATCAGCGTTGGAACAGGCATTGCAGAAGAAAGTGCCTAGAAAACTTCCTACATGCTCAAAATGTGGTCAAACGGGCCATAATGTAAGGACATGTTCTTCTTAGAGTTGTTTTGCTAGAACGCAGACTTGTTACATATCAGGGTAGACTTATATTGTCCGATGTTTTTAAATTAGCTATATGGAAAACAAGTATGAGCTCAAATGCAATATATAAATGCAGACTTGTTACATTTGAGGGTAGACTTATGTTATCCATTGTTGTTAAATTAGCTATATAGTAAACACGTCTACGCTGTAGTATTAAATAAGTCTGCGATGAAATATACTATAAGTATGCGATGAAATATACTATAAGTATGTGATGAAGTATACTATAAGTCTGCGATGAAGTATACAGTGAAACATAGTTAGCCACAAAATAAATCTACATTATCACCTGATTAAGCAGGATCAAGGATAAGGCAATTAGGCCTTTACAAAAAATGAGTCAGGCAACGTAATGACATACTAATTCTTGCTCAAAATGCGCAAATTAGTATGTCATTACATGAGTTTTGCCACAAATGCACTAATTAGACTACAAGTACAGAGAATCAAAAGGTTGCCTCAAAAGAATAGTGTTTGGCAATTACAATTACTTTGCTGCTTCAAAACAAATTAGTACTTACACAAAAGGCAGCGACCACATAATTCCCTCTATGGCTGTGAGTCGCTGAGTAGTAACAAACAATCAGTATTGTTGCCTCGAGGATTAGGATCAGACATTTCGTTGTAAGTGTCGGGGACCTCGTCAAATATCTCAACTACAAGCTTCATTCTAATAAATGGCATGGTCTTATCGGATATCCCTTCAAAATAGTACCCTAGAGCAAGGCACTCAATAAACTTCAACGTATAAACACCGCAATCACCGCTTTGTACATTATGTGGAACATTGGACTTAATCCTGTAAATTGTGTACTGCTTGAGAGTGATTTCCTTCTTTTTTGCAGGTGGAGCAACATATCTAAGCATATACGGAATCATTCTCGCATACAGCTTTACCGGGTCGATAATCTCCTTGTCACTAGTGGCGCTTATGATGCTATCATAAACATCAATGTGTCTCCTTACGAAGTTAACATGAATAGATATTCAATGCCGATTGTTAATGATGTGTGCAAAATACAGATGATCGACATCCTCCACCCATTTTTTGTTTGTTATTGCGTAGTAAGGGTAAGCGCCGTTCATTACCTCAACATATGTTTCATGGAACATAAAGTTCTTCGGATTGATGGCAAATTGCTTATAGTTGTGATGCCAATAATTAACCCAACATTGGTCAATGAAAGCAATCCTGCTGTTGAAGAAAGAAGTTGGGTCCCGCAAAGATCTTTTCCTCAGCAAATGTTGAAAAGATGACATGTGCTGGAAAAAAAAGGAATCATGTTAAAGATAACAAGTCTACTCTAATGACAAATATGTCTACCTTAATGTAAGATTTATCTACCATTAAGTCTACACTACAGATAACAAGTCTACACTAATGGCAAATATGTACCTTAATGTAAGATTTATCTACCATTAAGTCTACACTTACAGATAACAAGTCTACACTAATGGGAAATATGTCTACCTTAATGTAAGATTTATCTACCATTAAGTTTACACTTACAGATAACAAGTCTACACTAATGGATTACGCATTCACCCAACCATCCATATTTCGAGTCGTCCTTAGGCCATTGTTCCTTTGGAGTCAGCAGTCTTTTGTAGAAGTTTGTCCCTGGCTCGAAAGATCCAATAGGATTCTCCCTTAAATTAGGTAGACATTTACAACACGTTTGTTGAAAGAACGGAAATCAATTATTAAAGCGTTAATATAAAACGAAATAAATGACTTACTCATCTTCTTGAATCCTCTCAATCAATTGTCTCATTTTAGACAGATTTATAGACCCAAACGGATCATATACTTTAAGAGATTGCAATACACCTTTCATCACGCGCGTCACTGTTGAATTTCCAAGATAAGGAGACAATATGGGAGGGGCCTTCTGCGTTTTTCGCTTCACCACGGGTGTATCAACAACAGCTAGAGCACCTACAAGTGCATCCAAAGCCATGTCCACTTTCTTGCATTTTTCCCGCTCTAAGGAGTTGGATAATGTAGAATATGAATCAGGTTTTTTCATTGTTGCATCAGCTTTCGCCACTTCCTTCGTTATGTTGATCAAGTCGTCTGTTTCCTTATAGGCAGGGGAATCTTTATCTTTTGGAACAGCTTTTGCAGTTCTCACAACACACTGCATAGGAAAACCATCCGATGTTTGCTTCTCCATAACCATCCACGATTGTTTCAAAGACAACAACATTCAGAAAATAAGTCCCAAGAACGTATACTAAAAACATGCAATAATAATTCCGCATTAACTACAATTATTTGAGGACTACTAATTCTACACTTACAGATAATAAGTCTACTCACATGGCAAATATGTCTACCTTAATGTAAGATTTGTCTACCATTAAGTCTACACTTACAGATAATAAGTCTACTCTAATGGCAAATATGTCTACTTCAATGTAAGATATATATACCAATAAGTCTACAATTAAATATAACAAGTCTACCTGAATGGATATTTGGTGTACCATAATGGAAATTTTGTTTCCTATAAAGTTTGCGAAAACTAGTAACAATAAGTTTATAAATTGCAATGACAAAAAGTTTCGGAAACATTTCATTATTGTACGAAATAACAATTTCACCACAACACAGAAACAAACTGAATCAACAAGGTTTCTTTGGAAAACAACTATATCGAAAAGTCTGCTATAAAACGGAAATTCAAACTGAAAACATTTAGTGTTCTGCTACCACAAGCATAAGCCTGGAATCTAACATATTACTCTCCATTTCTTTTCTGCAAGGGAAAACGCATACTATCAATTCCTAAATCATAAGGTATACTTCACCTAAGTACGCAAATTCAATAACGAAAATTCATAGGTTACTAAAATATATACCAGATCCTTGCTATTTCCGTCATCATTCAGATTGCCACTGGAGTGAACTACATATGTGGATGAAATTTTCTCCATATCTTTCAACAGCTTTACTTCATTCTGGACCTGCTCAATTTTCCCATCAACCTTTGCCTCCATTGAAAGCATTTTCCGGTCAACTTCTCCCTCCAAATTAGCAATTAATGTGGTCAAATTGATATCCATAGAATCCACTTTGCTTGACAATGCTTCGAGAAGTTTCATAATCCCCTCCACCATGCCATAACTCTGTCTGGATGATGCTGTCACCGATGCTGTCACCTTTTCAGCGGAAGGGTTTCTACAAACCTACAAATTTGGAATTATATGTTAGTAAGTATTTTGTATATGACAAATCTACATATGTCAACTCTAATGGCAAATATGTCTACCTTAATGTAAGATATATCTACCATTAAGTCTACACTTACAGATAACAAGTCTACTCTAATGGCAAATATGTCTACCTTAATGTAAGATATATCTACCATTAAGTCTACACTTACAGATAACAAGTCTACTCTACTAGCAAATATGTATACCTTAATGTAAGATATATCTACCAATAAGTCTACAATTACATATAACAAATCTACAATAATTAGGACATCACACTCACCTTTGTGACTTTGTCCCCTTCTTTAATAATCGTTTCACCTTTCCGTTTATTGTTTTTCACAGCATTCTTTGGCGTACGAGCAACCCTTTCTTCAGCAAAGTCATCGTCACCTTCTGCAAGAGGTTCTTTAGGCTTACCCTTCTTTTCACTTCAACTTTCCAAGCGTTAGGGGCCAAACGATCACGGAGGATATCTTCAAGCAGTTTATCCACTCCAGCGTCATCAATATCATCAGTCCACTTTGGTTTTGGCTCCTCACCATCATAAACAAAAATATGTTTCACCCGTACCTACATAAGACATAGAATAATTAATAAGTCTATTTACACTTGAACAATGCCCTTAAACAAATGCCAAATTGCTATTAAAAATGCACACCTTCTTGTTCTTATCTTCAAGTATGATGGCATCAAAGTCATAACGCTTACGGGAACCACGCCACGACAGAAAGGGAACTTCAATATCGTCTATCTTATTCCCAAACATTTCACCAACAGTAGTAACTGCCTCATAGACCCATATTTGAAGAATGGGGACGAAACCACCAATAGTATAAGACGTGCTGTTGTAATCAGCCAATTTCACAAATCGAATTAGGCTTTCACAAGCCACTCTACCCCACGGAAACTTCTCAAACGTCTCAACATCAAGTACCCTTTTCGAAAAATTCAGAGGAATTTTGGTTACATGATGCAGTACAAGCACGCCAACCGCAAGAACGCATAAACATCCTACCATTCGGCGCTTCTCATATGTCCAGGTCCTACATTCCATTAAGACCTCAACCAGCTCATCCCAACTAGGTCCATCACTTAGAGCCACCTTCATATCGCTCCATAGTTCAGAATGATCAGCTTCACAGATGCCGGCATCCTCATACGGCTCTGAATTCATCCCCAAAATTGCAGCAAATTCGCACAAAGAAAATCGTATTGGTTGATCATCAACCAAACACCATATCTCATGGTTTTTCTCGGTAGCCAACTGACGAGTCAACAGATTGTGAACCGTCTTCGTTGACCATATGAATTTGCCATCAACAAGCTTAACAATGCCACCGACCGAAGAGTTTGACAGATACCTCCACACATCAGCACATGATATGCTCAATTTAATACCCTAACAGTACTAAAGCAGTAGTCGTAGTCTAGCTAGGGGTCGAACACAAGGATCCACATAAATCACTCAATAAATTATATAGTATCAAGCTAAGCTAAGCAATTCATGTTTAGTAGAAAACAGGAAGCAGTAAACGAGTTGTATTCAATGGAAAAAGATAGGTTCAGGGATATTTCTCAGGAGATCAATGAATGCAAAATAAACTAACTAATTAGGGTTCAGGTTAAGCACGGTTCTCGAACTCAAATCACTAGAACATAATTAACCAACTGTCGTTGCGAAAACTATCTAAATCTAAACTTCAGAATCCCAAATTTCTTTGCAAATCCCTAAGAATAAATCAGCCTTAATTTCAAGTTTGATATGTTCACAAATCAATTAAACCAAATTTCTTTGCGAATAATCAATTTGCTCACCCTAAGTTCTATCAGGTAATTAATCGCACTGTCGTGCCTAATCAATTATCTTAAGTTCTAAGTTCTAGGTGATCAATCTAGAATTAGCTTTGAGAACAACCTAAGGTGAAGAAACTAATTCAGATTATGAACCCTAAATAACTAATCAACCTAACATTCAAAGAAATCCCTTATGAGAATCCCCAAACCTAACAAGAGATCTACTCAGACATGAAGATTAAATTAATAAACATGTTTGAATAAAATACTCTATATAAAATCAGAAAGAGAAACAAAGGTATGAGATCTGATCTCGGACGAAGGGAAATCAGACTTGTCTCTCTCACCAAAATCTCTCTTAAACTAAAGCATAGCCTAAACAGATGGCTGTAAAATCCTATTTATAACCTAAATCACGACTTGGGGTCTTCTTGTAATTATTAAAGACTTCTCGGCACTTTTGTAATTCTTCAAGTCTTGGAAAGACTCGCGGGTTGTGTTTGCTGCGTTGGATATCG
Organism: Eutrema yunnanense; assembly: GCA_002933935.1. Classification (NCBI taxonomy): domain Eukaryota; kingdom Viridiplantae; phylum Streptophyta; class Magnoliopsida; order Brassicales; family Brassicaceae; genus Eutrema; species Eutrema yunnanense. Next base: position 208,131 of record PKML01026619.1, on the reverse strand, counting down.
ATCGATACCAGGGGGTATCGATCGATACTTTCCGTGAAATCAGGTACTCAGCAACACGACTTCAACTTCTGCTCCAAAGTGCTCCAAAAAGCTCCAGTAATTCCAATAATGCTCCAAATGTGCTAAGACCTGTGAAAGACTCTAAAAGACTCCAAAATACTATAAAGACTCTATAAAAAGGACTTATATCATGGTCTAAACAGGGTAAAAACTATGATATATCAACTCCCCCAGACTTAGCCTTTGCTTGCCCTCAAGCAAATAAAAGACTAAACAGAGAAAGAGGTTTGAAAACGCGGAGACTCACCTGTTCATTGACCATCGAAATGACCCTTTTCCCAAGCATCCAAATGTTACCTGACCAGCTTTTGATCTAACCACCATGTACTTCTCTGTAGACATTCGCAGCTTTTCCAGACTCCACACAAAATCCCACAGCATTGTTCAAGTGAAGCCCTCATCGCCAGTTTCATCGCTGCAGCTAATATTCAAGAACCTTCTAGACTCTTTACCAAACAATATCATGACAAGGAACCACCCTTTTTCACACTTTTTGTACCAATTTCTCTCCCCCAGACTTATTTCTTATTATGTTCTCTTTTTTTTTATTCTTTTCTTTTCAGCTTTGCATATACACATCAAGGTATGAGACGCGAGTATTGATGGTGTTTGCCACCAAATCCCCGGTTCTTCCCTCTCTATGTATCAAAGGATGTAGGCGAATAATGGCATCATAGAAAAATCCTAGCCTCGCTTCCATACCTTTGTGTGATCATTCCCTCTTAAGTAGAATAATGGGATCGCTGAAAATTTTCCTAACCCTCTACTCAGAAGAAAATCATTTCAATCTTTTATGCTCTTATTTATCAACTTATAACAGGGGAGAGAGATACTATTACTCTAAACACATGGGTTCCTTTATCAGATATGAATGATGAATCAAGCTCTAAAAACACTAACCACATTGAAGAAGTGCAAAAATTTGGCTCAGGCTTTAGAAGAACTCTGCTGGAGACATGGATGTTTTCTAGTCAACTGGTCAGTCTTTGGATTTTTCATTAGTCGATCTAGAACTGATCCTGTAACATTGTGCACTCAAAAACAAAATCAAATCAATAGGTTCAAGCACATGATCATTATCTCCAACAAGTTTTGACTCAATAAAACAGTTTTGACTCGATAAAACAACTGACTCTAAGAAAAACGAAAACAATGTCAGCAGACACCTCCCCCAGACTTCAACAACACTGTCCCCAGTGTTATCTAGCCTAGAGTAGGTAAAAGAAACAAAGGAAAAGGATAGAACGAAGAGAAACAAGAAATTACCGTTCTGGAACAGTTGGTGTCGATCGACACACGACATGGTATCGATCGACACACGACATGGTATCGATCGATACCATGCTTAGATCGACTTGGTGAACTTTTCATCCGCGATTGGTGTCGATCGATACCAATGGGGTATCGATCGACACTTAGGCGATTTCGAGTCTGCTCTTTGTTCATCCTGACACAAACACAAAACGAACGAAGATAAAAAGAAAAACGACTCAAAGACAGACTCACCAGTGAATTGCCTCCCACCAAGCGCTCGTTTAACGTCAATAGCTTGACTGTAACGCCATTCAGGCGGTTGGTACATCATCCAAAGGCATTATCTGCCCTGTTGGAATCTCGGCTTTCGCCCAATAGTGTTTCACTCTTTGTCCATTGACAGTGAACTCATCTCCTGCTGGACTGATCAGCACAACAGCTCCATGTGGCCTGACTTCTTTGATTGTGAAGGGACCTGACCAACGAGAACGCAGTTTACCAGGAAACAATTGCAAACGAGAGTTATACAGAAGTACCTGGTCATTTGGCTCGAAGTGTCTGGAGATGATCTTCTTATCATGATAAGCCTTTGTTCTCTCCTTGTACAACCTTGAGTTCTCGTAGGCGTGGTGCCTAATCTCACCCAGCTCGTTCAGCTGAATCAACCTTCTTTCTGCAGCAGGCTTGATGTCAAAGTTCAGCAACTTCGTCGCCCATGCTGCCTTGTGCTCAATCTCCACTGGAAGGTGACATGCTTTCCCATACAGCATGTGAAATGGTGTAGTACCCAGCGGTGTCTTGAAAGCAGTCATGTAAGCCCATAGTGCATCATCCAGCTTTGTAGACCAATCCTTCCTTGAAGCACCCACTGTCTTTTCCAGAATCTCCTTGATTTGCCTGTTGGAGACTTCGACTTGCCCACTGGTTTGAGGGTGGTATGGAGTAGCCACTCGATGGTTTACACCATACTTCTTTAGCAACCTCTCGAGAATCATGTTGATAAAGTGAGATCCACCATCACTTATCACAATTCGAGGCACTCCAAAGCGAGGAAAAATGATGGTCTTAAACAGCTTAAGAACCACCGCAGAGTCATTGTGCTTACTAGATATCGCTTCCACCCATTTGGACACATAGTCCACAGCAACCAGGATGTATCTTTTTTTCTGTGATGGTGGAAAGGGACCCATAAAGTCGATGCCCCAGCAATCAAAAACTTCAACCTCAATGATGAAATTTTGTGGCATCTCATGTCTCTTACTGATCTTCCCCCTCCTCTGACAAGCATCACACTGTGAAACGAATGTGTGAGCATCCTTAAACATGGTAGGCCACCAGAAGCCTGCTTGTAGAACCTTGGATACCGTCTTGAAGTGAGCAAAGTGACCAGCATACTTAGACCCATGGCAATGAAAAAGAATAGCTGGCATTTCAGACTCTGTAACGCATCTTCTGTAGACACCATCTGAGCAATGCTTGTATAGGTAAGGCTCATCCCAGAAGAATCTCCTTATATCGTGCATAAACTTCTTCCTTGCATATTTTGTGGGATACTTTGGCTCAGTCTCTATAGCAAGGTAGTTGGCGATGTCTGCGTACCATGGACGTGCAACACTAGAGTCAGCAACTAGACAGACATCATAGCAGTTCAACTGCTCTCCGGACAAAACATGTTCAGGTCGCGATGGGTATCGATCGATACTAGGTGAGTATCGATCGATACCGGAAGTCTGAATTCGTGAAAATTGCAGATTTTCGGGATAAAGGTCTTGAAATATCGTTTCAATGAGGTAAACACCTTCCTCTGGCAAACAATCATCAATAGGGACGACCTCATCGACATTTAGTCGCGATAAATGGTCAGCAACTCCATTCTCAACTCCTTTCTTGTCCTTGATCTCGATGTCGAAACCTTGGAGCAAAAGAACCCATCGGCATAAACGAGGCTTGAGGTCCTTGTTCTTCATTAGGTATTTGAGAGCAGCATGGTCTGTGTGAACAATGACTCTGCTCCCAATCAAGTAGGACCAAAATTTCTCAAAAGAGAAAACCACTGCCAGCAACTCCTTCTCAGTGGTGCTGTAATTTCGCTGAGCATCATCCAATGTCCTGCTGGCATAATAAATAGCATGGAGTTTCTTGTCTTTCCTCTAACCCAACACAGCTCCAACAGCAAAATCGCTGGCATCACACATAACCTCAAAAGGCAAACTCCAATCGGGTGGTTGGACGACAGGAGCACTCACCAATGCCTTCTTGATTTCCTCGAAGGCTACAAGGCAATCAAATGTGAAATCAAACTTGACTTCCTTACATAACAGGGCCGTGAGCGGACGTGCAAGCTTGGAGAAATCTTTGATGAACCTCCTGTAAAACGCAGCATGACCAAGGAAGTTTCGAATCTCAGGAACAGAACGTGGAGGTTGCAAGCTTGACATGACTTGAATCTTAGCCTTGTCCACTTCGATTCCTGCCTTAGAAACCTTGTGTCCAAGAACAATGCCATCTTGTACCATGAAGTGGCATTTCTCCCAATTAAGAACCAAGTGCTTCTCCTCGCATCGCTGAAGCACTTTGCACAAGTTATCCAGACAGCCCTTGAATGACGATCCATACACAGAAAAATCATCCATGAAGACCTCCATGAACTCCTTAGTCATATCTGTGAAAATCGACATCATGCAACGCTGAAAGGTCGCTGGAGCGTTACATAACCCAAATGGCATTCTTCTGTAGGCGAATGTGCCATAGGGACATGTAAAGGTCGTCTTTCCCTGGTCCTCTGGATGTATAGGAATCTCGAAAAAGCCTGAGTACCCATCGAGAAAGCAGTAGTATGGGTGATTCGCTAACCTCTCCAGCATCTGGTCAATGAATGGCAAAGGGAAGTGATCCTTCCGTGTAGCCGCATTGAGCTTCCCGTAGTCAATGCACATCCTATGACCAGTGATTGTCCTTGTAGGGATCAGCTCGTCCTTCTCGTTCTTCACCACAGTTATGCCTCCTTTCTTAGGCACAACGTGAACTGGACTAACCCAAGAACTATCTGAGATGGCATAGATAATCCCTGCTTCCAACAGTTTCATCACTTTCTTCCTGACCACTTCCTTCAGATTCGGATTCAGCCTCCTCTGACACTCAATCGAAGACTTTGACTCGTCCTCCAGGTGAATCCGATGCATGCACAAGTCTGGTGCTATACCAGAAATATCAGCAAGAGAATAGCCAAGCGCCTTGCGGTACTTGCGCAGCTTGCTCAGCAGTAAAGCAACAGCTTGCTCAGCAGTAAAGCAACCTCTGTGGTATTCAAAGAAGCATTAATGATAACTGGGTATGTGGAATTAGGACCAAGAAAACTATACCTCAGATTCGCTGGAAGTGGTTTTAGTTCCACCTTAGGAGCCTTCTCTATACTCCAATCTCCAAGCCCAACAGCTTGCTTAGAACCATCGACCAACTCTCTTTCTGGCCGTAGGGTATCGATCGATACCCAGGTGGTATCAATCGATACTGGTGATGCAGAATCGAGCATCTTTGAGTATCCAGCAGATTCGTCACATGAACGGATTTCTGAAGTGGCTGAACAGTCCAATGCTCTCTCTAGTGGATCTTCAGGATGCATCTCCTGGAAGTACTCTTCAGCTATGTCACTGAAGGTGTCCACATAGAATGTCTGCCCATCGATGGTTGGCCTTTTCATCAATTTTTCCATGTTGAAGGACATCACCAAGTTACCGATGTTGAGAGCAATCTGTCCATTCTTGCAGTCAATTAAGGCTCCAGCAGTTGCAAGGAATGGTCTGCCTAGGATGAGAGGATCCTTAGGCTCAGCATCGTACTTCAGGACAATGAAATCTGTTGGGATCAAGCAATTCCCAATCATGACTGGAATATCTTCAAGTAGTCCCTCAGGAAGTCGCACCCCTGATTTTTAATCATTGTGTCGACATACGGCTGGTATCGATCGATACTGCCTAGTATCGATCGATACCCTGTAAAGGTACGGTTCCTAATTTTTATAATCCACTCAGTTCATTTGTTTATTTTCACCAACTCTAGGCTAGATAACACTGGGGACAGTGTTGTTCAAGTCTGGGGGAGGTGTCTGCTGACATTGTGTTTGTTTTTCTTAGAGTCAGTCGTCTTATCGAGTCAAAATTATTTTATTGAGTCAAAACTTGTTGGAGATAATGATCATGTGCTTGAACCTATTGATTTGATTTTGTTTTTGAGTGCACA
>PKML01026619.1:154883-194824 GCA_002933935.1 Eutrema yunnanense | reverse complement strand
ATTTGGTTTAATTGATTTGTGAACATATCAAACCTGTTATTAAAGCTGATTTAGACTTTAGGATTCGCAAAGAGATTTGGAATTCCTAGGATTTAGATTTAGATAATTCTCGCAACGACAGTTGGTTAATTATACTTTAGTGATTTGAGTTCAAGAACTGCGCGTAATCTGAATCCTGCTAGTTAGTTATTCTGCATTCATTGATTTCCTGAGAAAAACCCTGGGCCTATATTTTCCCAATTGAATTACAACTCCTTTAAATTCTGCATTGTTTTTAATTACATCTGTTTGGCTTAGCTTAATTCGATACTTCATAATCTATTGTGTGATCTCTTGAGTCTTTGTGGTTCGACCCCTAGCTATATTGCAACTACTGCTTTAGTACTGTTAGGGTATTAAATTGAGCATATCAGGTGTATACACCCTTTCCTTGACGATCTTGGGCTCCTTCTCTGGTTGTGTCTCAGCATCGATCGATACTTGAGGGGTATCGATCGATACACGGGTTTTAGGATTCACTCGAGTCGATGTCTGGACTGGTGTCGATCGACACAGACCAGTATCGATCGATACCTGGGGATTTTCAGAATCCCAATCATCATCTCCAGCAAGATCGACGAGATTTCCTGCATTTTGGTTGTTCTTCACTCCTGTAAACACCTCTTTTCCACTCCTCAAAGTGATGGCGTTGATGTGTGCCCTTGGATTCTCAGTTTTCCCTGGAAGAAAACCTTCCTGCCTCTTTATAGCTGCTGCTGTCTGGGCCACTTGGGTTTCCAGCTGCTTATGGGAAAGGTTTATGGCATCGATCTTCCCATTCAGATCCATGTACAGCGAATCAAACTTTCCATTGAAATCCACCTGCAACTTCTGCTGTCCCAGAAGGACATGTTCCATCATGGATTCCATCTTGTTATCTGTGGATTTGGGAGATGCTGGTTGGTACGAAGAGTTCCCATAGTTGCGAGTGAAATCGCTGCTCTGAAGTGGTTTCTGAGTGAATTGCTTTGCTCCGAAACCAGATTGGTTCCCCTCTAACTTGTATCCACCTTGCTGATTGTTGTTGTTGAAGTTCCTGTTGTTGTTGTAACCAAATCGCTGACCCTGAAAACCAGAACCACCAACGTAGTTAACATCCTCTTCTTCTTCTTCCACATTCGCAACTTCATCAGCAAAGTGCACAGATTTCTTCGACTTCCCGACCAGGAAATCCAGTTTGGCCTGCATGTCATGCATGTCAGCAATTTGCGATCCTTCCGTTCCTCCAGCTTGCTTTTTCCTTTCGAAATCAGCATTCTTGGTGCTATTACTAGACGCCAAGTTCTCTATCAGCACAACTGCATCATCCGGATACCTGGTGAAGAAGTTCCCATTGCTTGCAGCATCCATACCCATCTGGTATCTCCAGTCAACCCCTCTATAGAAAGTGCCCAGCAGCTGCACCTGAGTGAACCCATGGTGCGGACAGTCTCTCTGATAAGACTTGAAACGGATCCATGAAGCCTTGAATGCCTCTGTCGGACCCTGAGCGAACTGAGAGATCTTGTTCCTGAGCTCCTCGGATCTTGCATCATCATAGAAATTAACCAGAAACGCGTTCCTCGTCTCATCCCATGTAGTGAGTGAATCAGGAGCTAGCTGCTTCAGCAAATAAGCAGCATCTCCACCAAGAGAGTATGGGAAGAGTTTGCAGAACAGAAACTCATTGGGCACTCCATTGTACTTCATCCCTGTGACCAAGTCCTCGAACCGTTCGATGTGATCCATGGGATGCTCATGAGGTAGGCCATGGAATGGGTTCTGACTTACGAGAGCGTAATATGCAGGCTACAGCTCGAAGTCATTCCTCTGAAAAGTCGGGATGCGAATCGCAGCTCGATTGGCAAAGAACTGATCAGGCATGTTGTGCTCGCCAAGTGTTCTAGCTCGATCACCTGCAGCATTCCCAACGTTGGCGCGCCCAGCTGGCGCGACAATCTCAACTACAGCAGCAGGGGCAACGATGTTTCCAGCTTCATCAAGTCGCTGCCCTCCTTCATTGCACACATGACCCTGTTGGTCTCTCAAGACACCAGCTTCATCAAGTCTTAAAACTACTGGGTTGTTCATCCTTGATGTCTGCTTTGTCTTTCTGTTTGTGCGTTCTAAACGTGCTAGCTTCTCTAACGAAAGATTGACCAGTGGAGTGCTCTTGTTTCTTCTGGTTTCACGATTAGGCATGCACCTGAAACACCAAGATCAAGAACGTAAGTAACCAAAGACACGATGGGTATCGACCGATACTGGATGGTATCGATCGATATCAACAAAGAAATCGCCTCGGTATCGACCGATACTAGGTAGTATCGATCGATACAGACGGGCTTAGTCGAAACTCGACAGCTACAATTTAATGGTGAAATTGGATCCCCGGCAACGGCGCCAAAATTGATATGCTCAATTTAATACCCTAACAGTACTAAAGCAGTAGTCGTAGTCTAGCTAGGGGTCGAACACAAGGATCCACAGAAATCATTCAATAAATTATATAGTATCAAGCTAAGCTAAGCAATTCAGGTTTAGCAGAAAACAGGAAGCAGTAAACGAGTTGTATTCAATGGAAAAAATATAGGTTCATGGCTATTTCTCAGGAGATCAATGAATGCAAAATAAACTAACTAATTAGGGTTCAGGTTAAGCACGGTTCTCGAACTTAAATCACTAGAACATAATTAACCAACTGTCGTTGCGAAAACTATCTAAATCTAAACTTCAGAATCCCAAATTTTTTTGCAAATCCCTAAGAATAAATCAGCCTTAATTTCAAGTTTGATATGTTCACAAATCAATTAAACCAAATTTCTTTGCGAATAATCAATTTGCTCACCCTAAGTTCTATCAGGTAATTAATCGTACTATCGTGCCTAATCAATTATCCTAAGTTCTAAGTTCTAGGTGATCAATCTAGAATTAGCTTTGAGAACAACCTAAGGTGAAGAACTAATTTAGATTATGAACCCTAAATAACTAATCAACCTAACATTCAAAGAAATCCCTTATGAGAATCCCCAAACCTAACAAGAGATCTACTCAGACATGAAGATTAAATTAATAAACATGTTTGAATAAAATACTCTATATAAAATCAGAAAGATAAACAAAGGTTTGAGATATGATCTCGGACGATGGGAAATCAGACTTGTCTCTCTCACCAAAATCTCTCTTAAACTAAAGCAAAATAAAGCATAGCCTAAATAGATGGCTGTAAAATCCTATTTATAACCTAAATCATGACTTGGGGTCTTCTTGTAATTATTAAAGACTTCTGGGCACTTTTGTAATTCTTCAAGTCTTGGAAAGACTCGCGGGTTGTGTTTGCTGCGATGGGTATCGATCGATACCAGGGGGTATCGATCGATACTTGCCGTGAAATCAGGTACTCAGCAACACGACTTCAGCATCTGCTCCAAAGTGCTCCAAAAAGCTCCAGTAATTCCAATAATGCTCCAAATGTGCTAAGACATGTGAAAGACTCTAAAAGACTCCAAAATACTATAAAGACTCTATAAAAAGGACTTATATCATCGTCTAAACAGAGTAAAAACCATGATATATCAGCACCCAAACTATCCTTTAGCATCCCAATGTTCCCCAAAACACAGTAATGGTGCATACTTTTCTTCTGAGCAGGTATTCTTCCATCACCATAGTATCTCGGGGGATAAGACACCGTCTTCTCAACACTTCCAGACGCCATTGATGATAAAAGTCTGCACAACATAAAACAAGTCTACCACATCAAAAATTATATATGCGGCATTGTCAAACAAATCTACCAATATCAGGTTAAGCAAATCTACCCAAAACTTAAACAAATCTACACGATATCAATCATCAAATATAAGTCTGCATCAACAGAAAACAAATCTACCCAAAACTTAAACAAATCTACACGATATCTATCATCAAATATAAGTCTGCATCAACAAAAAACAAATCAACCCAAAACTTAAACAAATCTACATGATATCTATCATCAAATATAAGTATGCACACATCAAAAATTATATACCAATTTCAGGTTAAACAAATCTACCCAAAATTTAAACAAATCTACCCAAAACTTAAACAAATCTACATGAAATCAAGTCTGCCACATCAAAAATTATATACCAATTTCAGGTTAAACAAATCTACCCAAAACTTAAACAAATCTACCCAAAACTTAAACAAATCTACATAAAATCAATCATCAAATATAAGTTTGCATCAACAGAAAACAAATTTGCACAACTGAAACCAATCTACCCAAAACTTAAACAAATCTACACGATATCTATCATCAAATATAAGTTTGCATAGACATCACCCAAGTTTAACAAATCTACATGACAATATGTAAATAAGTCTGCAGTTAGACAACTGGAACAATTCAACCGTTTGACCCACTCACATCTTTTAAGTCTACAACTTTAAACAGCCTAAGAAAAATTTACCCAAACCTTGTAAATCTACAACAACAACGCGACAAATTAAAATTAAAATTTCCTAACTTCAATATCGTAAACCGAAATCTTCCCTAGATTTTGAAACAAATTAGTAAAAGGGAAACGATTCTCGATTTGAAAAATTAAACAAATTAGGATTTTGATTTCGTTCGACATACAGTTTCCCTAAAACAAACAAACACCAAAAACAGTCATAGAGAAAAAGAGTAAGGGAGAAGAACATTTACTTTAACCGATGAAGAGGAGAAGAGGAAACCGGAGAATAAGAGATGATATCGGAGAAGGAAAGAATAGAAAAGAGGAACACAGAACGATATCGGAGAAGAAGAACAGGAGAACACTTCCGCCGGTTTCGCCGGCAAAATCGTCGACAACCCTCATGAATCTCTGGAAAGCTTTTCGACTTCCGTCGTCGCAAAGAGAAATGAGAGGAGATGAACATTTTTTTTTGTGAAAAGTTGTGTGAGAACAGTAAGTAAAAACGAGAGAATAAGTAATATTGGCCAGTAATATTTCAATTTTTTTTACCAGATCTAATTTCCCAATATTAAATAGCAGACATGTAATTAAAAAACAGAAGTTAGGGTTATATGTAAAATCCTCTCTCTTTTGGTTCTTCAAACATAAAAAGGGTTAGTCTAGTAATATAATGATACTTTAAGTGTATTCTATGTAATTTCCCTTGATATATTTACCTTGTGTGGAAGTAAATATATGGTTAGAGTAGTGTAAACACAATCGATGTGGGACAGATTAATTAGAAAACAAACCATTGACTAACTATACTAGAGTATGGAGCCTTGTGGCCCATTTATTTGTTTCTTTTCATCGAGCCACATTAGATAACGAAATATAGCTTTAATTTAAATTGAAATCTTGTAAAGACATCACATGATTTTTCCTCAAAAGAAAAAAACCGGCCAATTGCTGGTGGGGAGGCTTTAGTAAACTTCTGAGCCACTCTTACTACAATATCTCAGGCGTTTCTCTCCAACTCTCCATGTGATGTGAGACGGTTTATGTTGCGATTATTTAGTTACAAACCAAAGATTAGTATTGCACTATGTTTTTCTTCTAAAAAAGAAAAAAGCTCAACTACGTAGAATGGAGATAAAGTTTTAAATTGGTAATGGTGGGGTGCGCCAAAAGCCCTTGCGGTAGTGCAACGCATAGGCGACGCTGAAGAGCCCCGACAGTGAACTGTCATAATGGACTCTCCCCCTACAGAAATAAAGTTAATATCATGTGGCGACGATGTCCCACATATTAAACTGATAAGAACAGATACTACACTTGATCTTAGCCAAAAGGCCGAGAAAGGTATGATTTAATTTGTCCTACACACTTCCTTTTTATAGCTCCAATTTTAGTCTCCTCTTATTATCTCTTCTCGATGTGGGATAACTCTTTTTATTTTTTTAAGCAGAAGCAAAACTCCACCTTCCTTCCATATATACTCGTTCTTGTCATATATAGTAATGAACATTGATTTATAGAAGAAAACACGCATCAGTGTTAGAATTAGCAGTGATTGTTGGAATTTGAACTCCAGAATTGATGGGGGTTGTTGCTCGGTGAGTTTTAAAACCCTTCCAAAAATAGGCGTATGCCGTTTAGCACGAAGAGAACACGGTATTCTTTAGTAAAAGGTGAAAGAATAGTTCGCTTTGCGCACACCGCACGGCTCCGTAACTTGTTTCAAACTCACACGTGAGACTTATAAATGAAGGGTAACTAAATGTACAATTTGCTGCTTGACGATGTGGGGCAAAAAACACAACGCGAACTATACAATCCCAAAAAAATAAAAGGGAACCTGTCAGACCGCCATGCAACCACCCCCGCAAGGAAGAGACCCAGCCAAGTGACGATCCTCTACAGCGCAAGAAACTCTAATTGATGAGAGTCGTAGCCGTCAATCACGCTCTGATCGCATGGCTATGGTTCATCCATCAGGGTTCAGGGCATGTCTCCTTTAAAATCAAGGACACAGATGTACGAGCCTATAGAACATATCACGTTCAAGTAAGGTCTTAATTTAAATTGAAATCTTGTATAGACATCACATGATTTTTTCTCCAAATAAAAAACCGGCCAATTGCGGGTGGGGAGGCTTTAGTAAACTTATGAGCCACTCTTACTACAATATCTCAGGCGTTTCTCTCCAACTCTCCATGTGATGTGAGACGGTTTATGTTGCGATTATTTAGTTACAAACCAAAGATTAGTATTGCACTATGTTTTTCTTCTAAAAAAGAAAAAAGCTCAACTACGTAGAATGGAGATAAGGTTTTAAATTGGTAATGGTGGGGTGCGCCAAAAGCCCTTGCGGTAGTGCAACGCATAGGCGACGCTCAAGAGCCCCGACAGTGAACTGTCATAATGGACTCTCCCCCTAGAGAAATAAAGTTAATATCATGTGGCGACGATGTCCCACATATCAGATATTAAACTGATAAGAACAGATACTACACTTGATCTTAGCCAAAAGGCCGAGAAAGGTATGATGTGATTTGTCGTACACACTTCCTTTTTATAGCTCCAATTTTGGTCTCCTCTTATTATCTCTTCTCGATGTGGGATAACTCTTTTTTATTTTTTTAAGCAGAAGCAAAACTCCACCTTCCTTCCATATATACTCGTTCTTGTCATATATAGTAATGAACATTGATTTATAGAAAGAAACACGCATCAGTGTTTGAATGAGCAGTGATTGTTGGAATTTGAACTCCAGAATTGATGGGGGTTGTTGCTCGGTGAGTTTTAAAACACTTCCAAAAATAGGCGTATGCCGTTTAGCACGAAGAGAACACGGTATTCTTTAGTAAAAGGCGAAAGAATAGTTCGCTTTGTGCACACCGCACGGCTTCGTAACTTGTTTAAAACTCACACGTGAGACTTATAAATGAAGGGTAACTAAATGTACAATTTGCTGGTTGACGATGTGGGGCAAAAAACACAACGCGAACTATACAATCCCAAAAAAAAATAAAAGGGAACCTGTCAGACCGCCATGCAACCACCCCCGCAAGGAAGAGACCCAGCCGAGTGATGATCCTCTACAGCGCAAGAAACTCTAATTGATGAGAGTCGTAGCCGTCAATCACGCTCTGATCCCAAGGCCATGGTTCATCCATCAGGGTTCAGGGCATGTCTCCTTTAAAACAAAGACACAGATGTACGAGCCTATAGAACATATCATGTTCATGTAAGGTCTTAATTTAAATTGAAATCTTGTAAAGAAATCACATGATTTTTTCTCCAAATAAAAAACTGGCCAATTGCGAGTGGGGAGGCTTTAGTAAACTTATGAGCCACTCTTACTACAATATCTCAGGCGTTTCTCTCCAACTCTCCATGTGATGTGAGATGGTTTATGTTGTGATTATTTAGTTACAAACCAAAGATTAGTATTGCACTATGTTTTTCTTCTAAAAAGAAAAAAGCTCAACTACGTAGAATGGAGATAAGGTTTTAAATTGGTAATGGTGGGGTGCGCCAAAAGCCCTTGCGGTAGTGCAACGCATAGGCGACGCTGAAGAGCCCCGACAGTAAACTGTCATAATGGACTCTCCCCCTAGAGAAATAAAGTTAATATCATGTTGCGACGATGTCCCACATATCAGATATTAAACTGATAAGAACAGATACTACACTTGATCTTAGCCAAAAGGCCGAGAAAGGTATGATTTGATTTGTCCTACACACTTCCTTTTTATAGCTCCAATTTTGGTCTCCTCTTATTATCTCTTCTCGATGTGGGATAACTCTTTTTCATTTTTTTAAGCAGAAGCAAAACTCCACCTTCCTTCCATATATACTCGTTCTTGTCATATATAGTAATGAACATTGATTTATAGAAAGAAACACGCATCAGTGTTAGAATGAGCAGTGATTGTTGGAATTTGAACTCCATAATTGATGGGGGTTGTTCCTCGGTGAGTTTTAAAACCCTTCCAAAAATAGGCGTATGCCGTTTAGCACGAAGAGAACACGGTATTCTTTAGTAAAAGGCGAAAGAATAGTTCGCTTTGTGCACACCGCACGGCTCCGTAACTTGTTTCAAACTCACACGTGAGATTTATAAATGAAGGGTAACTAAATGTACAATTTGCTGCTTGACGATGTGGGGCAAAAAACACAACGCGAACTATACAATCCCAAAAAAATAAAAGGGAACCTATCAGACTGCCATGCAACCACCCCCGCAAGGAAGAGACCCAGCCGAGTGACGACCCTCTACAGCGCAAGAAACTCTAATTGATGAGAGTCGTAGCCGTCAATCACGCTCTGATCGCATGGCCATGGTTCATCCATCAGGGTTCAGGGCCTGTCTCCTTTAAAATCAAGGACACAGATATACGAGCCTATAGAACAGATCACGTTCAAGTAAGGTCTTAATTTAAATTGAAATCTTGTAAAGACATCACATGATTTTTTTGTCCAAATAAAAAACCGGCCAATTGCGGGTGGGGAGGCTTTAGTAAACTTATGAGCCACTCTTACTACATTATCTCAGGCGTTTCTCTCCAACTCTCCATGTGATGTGAGATGGTTTATGTTGCGATTATTTAGTTACAAACCAAAGATTAGTATTGCACTATGTTTTTCTTCTAAAAAAGAAAAAAGCTCAACTACGTAGAATGGAGATAAGGTTTTAAATTGGTAATGGTGGGGTGCGCCAAAAGCCCTTGCGGTAGTGCAACGCATAGGCGACGCTGAAGAGCCCCGACAGTAAACTGTCATAATGGACTCTCCCCCTAGAGAAATAAAGTTAATATCATGTGGCGACGATGTCCCACATATTAGATATTAAACTGATAAGAACAGATACTACACTTGATCTTAGCCAAAAGGCCGAGAAAGGTATGATTTGATTTGTCCTACACACTTCCTTTTTATAGCTCCAATTTTGGTCTCCTCTTATTATCTCTTCTCGATGTGGGATAACTCTTTTTCATTTATTTTAAGCAGAAGCAAAACTCCACCTTCCTTCCATATATACTCGTTCTTGTCATATATAGTAATGAACATTGATTTATAGAAAGAAACACGCATCAGTGTTAGAATGAGCAGTGATTGTTGGAATTTGAACTCCAGAATTGATGGGGGTTGTTGCTCGGTGAGTTTTAAAACCCTTCCAAAAATAGGCGTATGCCGTTTAACACGAAGAGAACACGGTATTCTTTAGTAAAAGGCGAAAGAATAGTTTGCTTTGTGCACACCGCACGGCTCCGTAACTTGTTTCAAACTCACACGTGAGATTTATAAATGAAGGGTAACTAAATGTACAATTTGCTGCTTGACGATGTGGGGCAAAAAACACAACGCGAACTATACAACCCAAAAAAATAAAAGGGAACCTATCAGACTGCCATGCAACCACCCCCGCAAGGAAGAGACCCAGCCGAGTGACGACCCTCTACAGCGCAAGAAACTCTAATTGATGAGAGTCGTAGCCGTCAATCACGCTCTGATCGCATGGCCATGGTTCATCCATCAGGGTTCAGGGCCTGTCTCCTTTAAAATCAAGGACACAGATGTACGAGCCTATAGAACAGATCACGTTCAAGTAAGGTCTTAATTTAAATTGAAATCTTGTAAAGACATCACATGATTTTTTTGTCCAAATAAAAAACCGGCCAATTGCGGGTGGGGAGGCTTTAGTAAACTTATGAGCCACTCTTACTACATTATCTCAGGCGTTTCTCTCCAACTCTCCATGTGATGTGAGATGGTTTATTTTGCGATTATTTAGTTACAAACCAAAGATTAGTATTGCACTATGTTTTTCTTCTAAAAAAGAAAAAAGCTCAACTACATAGAATGAAGATAAGGTTTTAAATTGGTAATGGTGGGGTGCGCCAAAAGCCCTTGCGGTAGTGCAACGCATAGGCGACCCTCAAGAGCCCCGACAGTGAACTGTCATAATGGACTCTCCCCCCAGAGAAATAAAGTTAATATCATGTGGCGACGATGTCCCACATATCAGATATTAAACTGATAAGAACGGATACTACACTTGATCTTAGCCAAAAGGCCGAGAAATGTATGATTTGATTTGTCCTACACACTTCTTTTTTATAGCTCCAATTTTGGTCTCCTCTTATTATCTCTTCTCGATGTGGGATAACTCTTTTTTATTTTTTTAAGCAGAAGCAAAACTCCACCTTCCTTCCATATATACTCGTTCTTGTCATATATAGTAATGAACATTGATTTATAGAAAGAAACACGCATCAGTGTTAGAATGAGCAGTGATTGTTGGAATTTGAACTCCATAATTGATGGGGGTTGTTGCTCGGTGAGTTTTAAAACCCTTCCAAAAATAGGCGTATGCCGTTTAGCACGAAGAGAACACGGTATTCTTTAGTAAAATGCGAAAAAATAGTTCGCTTTGTGCACACCGCACGGCTCCGTAACTTGTTTCAAACTCACACGTGAGACTTATAAATGAACGGTAACTAAATGTACAATTTGCTGCTTGACGATGTGGGGCAAAAAACACAACGCGAACTATACAATCCCAAAAAAAAATAAAAGGGAACCTGTCAGACCGCCATGCAACCACCCCCGCAAGGAAGAGACCCAGCCGAGTGACGATCCTCTACAGCGCAAGAAACTCTAATTGATGAGAGTCGTAGCCGTCAATCACGCTCTGATCGCATGGCCATGGTTCATCAATCAGGGTTCAGGGCCTGTCTTCTTTAAAATCAAGGACACAGATGTACGAGCCTATAGAAAAGATCATGTTCAAGTAAGGTCTAAATTTAAATTGAAATCTTGTAAAGACATCACATGATTTTTTTGTCCAAATAAAAAACAGGCCAATTGCGGGTGGGGAGGCTTTAGTAAACTTATGAGCCACTCTTACTACAATATCTCAGGCGTTTCTCTCCAACTCTCCATGTGATGTGAGACGCTTTATGTTGCGATTATTTAGTTACAAACCAAAGATTAGTATTGCACTATGTTTTTCTTCTAAAAAAGAAAAAAGCTCAACTACGTAGAATGGAGATAAGGTTTTAAATTGGTAATGGTGGGGTGCGCCAAAAGCCCTTGCGGTAGTGCAACGCATAGGCGACGCTCAAGAGCCCCGACAGTGAACTGTCATAATGGACTCTCCCCCTAGAGAAATAAACTTAATATCATGTGGCGACGATGTCCCACATATCAGATATTAAACTGATAAGAACAGATACTACACTTGATCTTAGCCAAAAGGCCGAGAAATGTATGATTTGATTTGTCCTACACACTTCCTTTTTACAGCTCCAATTTTGGTGTCCTCTTATTATCTCTTCTCGATGTGGGATAACTCTTTTTTATTTTTTTAAGCAGAAGCAAAACTCCACCTTCCTTCCATATATACTCGTTCTTGTCATATATAGTAATGAACATTGATTTATAGAAAGAAAATCGCATCAATGTTAGAATGAGCAGTGATTGTTGGAATTTGAACTCCAGAATTGATGGGGGTTGTTGCTTGGTGAGTTTTAAAACCCTTCCAAAAATAGGCGTATGCCGTTTAGCACGAAGAGAACACGGTATTCTTTAGTAAAAGGCGAAAGAATAGTTCGCTTTGTGCACACCGCACGGCTCCGTAACTTGTTTCAAACTCACACGTGAGACTTATAATTAATGAAGGGTAACTAAATGTACAATTTGCTGCTTGACGATGTGGGGCAAAAAACACAACGCGAACTATACAATTCCAAAAAAATAAAAGTGAACCTATCAGACCGCCATGCAACCACCCCCGCAAGGAAGAGACCCAGCCGAGTGACGATCCTCTACAGCGCAAGAAACTCTAATTGATGAGAGTCGTAGCCGTCAATCACGCTCTGATCGCATGGCCATGGTTCATCCATCAGGCTTCAGGGCCGGTCTGCTTTAAAATCAAAGACACAGATGTACGAGCCTATAGAACAGATCATGTTCATGTAAGGTCTTAATTTAAATTGAAATCTTGTAAAGACATCACATGATTTTTTTGTCCAAATAAAAAACCGGCCAATTGCGGGTGGGGAGGCTTTAGTAAACTTATGAGCCACTCTTACTACAATATCTCAGGCGTTTCTCTCCAACCCTCCATGTGATGTGAGACGGTTTATGTTGTGAGACGGTTTATGTTGTGATTATTTAGTTACAAACCAAAGATTAGTATTGCACTATGTTTTTCTTCTAAAAAAAAAAAAGCTCAACTACGTAGAATGGAGATAAGGTTTTAAATTGGTAATGGTGGGGTGCGCCAAAAGCCCTTGCGGTAGTGCAACGCATAGGCGACGCTCAAGAGCCCCGACAGTGAACTGTCATAATGGACTCTCCCCCTAGAGAAATAAAGTTAATATCATGTGGCGACGATGTCCCACATATCAGATATTAAACTGATAAGAACAGATACTACACTTGATCTTAGCCAAAAGGCCGAGAAAGGTATGATTTGATTTGTCCTACACACTTCCTTTTTATAGCTCCAATTTTGGTCTCCTCTTATTATCTCTTCTCGATGTGGGATAACTCTTTTTTATTTTTTTAAGCAGAAGCAAAACTCCACCTTCCTTCCATATATACTCGTTCTTGTCATATATAGTAATGAACATTGATTTATAGAAAGAAACACGCATCAGTGTTAGAATGAGCAGTGATTGTTGGAATTTGAACTCCAGAATTGATGGGGGTTGTTGCTCTGTGAGTTTTAAAACCCTTCCAAAAATAGGCGTATGCCGTTTAGCACGAAGAGAACACAGTATTCTTTAGTAAAAGGCGAAAGAATAGTTCGCCTTGTGCACACCGCACGGCTCCGTAACTTGTTTCAAACTCACACGTGAGACTTATAAATGAAGGGTAACTAAATGTACAATTTGCTGCTTGACGATATGGGGCAAAAAACACAACGCGAACTATACAATCCCAAAAAAATAAAAGGGAACCTGTCAGACCGCCATGCAACCACCCCCGCAAGGAAGAGACCCAGCCGAGTGACGATCCTCTACAGCGCAAGAAACTCTAATTGATTAGAGTCGTAGCCGTCAATCACGCTCTGATCTTATGGCCATGGTTCATCCATCAGGGTTCAGGGCCTGTCTCCTTTAAAATCAAGGACACAGATGTACGAGCCTATAGAACAGATCATGTTCAAGTAAGGTCTTAATTTAAATTGAAATCTTGTAAAGACATCACATGATTTTTTCTCCAAATAAAAAACCGGCCAATTGCGGGTGGGGAGGCTTTAGTAAACTTATAAGCCACTCTTACTACAATATCTCAGGCGTTTCTCTCCAACTCTCCATGTGATGTGAGACGGTGTATGTTGCGATTATTTAGTTACAAACCAAAGATTAGTATTGCACTATGTTTTTCTTCTAAAAAAGAAAAAAGCTCAACTACATAGAATGGTGATAAGGTTTTAAAATGGTAATGGTGGGGTGCGCCAAAAGTCCTTGCGGTAGTGCAACGCATAGGCGACGCTCAAGAGCCCCGACAGTGAACTGTCATAATGGATTCTCCCCCTAGAGAAATAAAGTTAATATCATGTGGCGACGATGTCCCACATATCAGATATTAAACTGATAAGAACAGATACTACACTTGATCTTAGCCAAAAGGCCGAGAAATGTATGATTTGATTTGTCCTACACACTTCCTTTTTATAGCTCCAATTTTGGTCTCCTCTTATTATCTCTTCTCGATGTGGGATAACTCTTTTTTATTTTTTTAAGCAAAAGCAAAACTCCACCTTCCTTCCATATATACTCGGTCTTGTTATATGTAGTAATGAACATTGATTTATAGAAAGAAACACGCATCAGTGTTAGAATGAGCAGTGATTGTTGGAATTTGAACTCCAGAATTGATGGGGGTTGTTGCTCGGTGAGTTTTAAAACCCTTCCAAAAATAGGCGTATGCCGTTTAGCACGAAGAGAACACAGTATTCTTTAGTAAAAGGCGAAAGAATTGTTCGCTTTGTGCACACCGCACGGCTCCGTAACTTGTTTCAAACTCACACGTGAGACTTATAAATGAAGGGTAACTAAATGTACAATTTGCTCCTTGACGACTTGGGGCAAAAAACACAACGCGAACTATACAATCCCAAAAAAATAAAAGGGAACCTGTCAGACCGCCATGCAACCACCCCCGCAAGGAAGAGACCCAGCCGAGTGACGATCCTCTACAGCGCAAGAAACTCTAATTGATGAGAGTCGTAGCCGTCAATCACGCTCTGATCGCATGGCCATGGTTCATCCATCAGGGTTCAGGGCCTGTCTCCTTTAAAATCAAGGACACAGATGTACGAGCCTATAGAACAGATCATGTTCAAGTCTTAATTTAAATTGAAATCTTGTTAAGACATCACATGATTTTTTCTCCAAATAAAAAACCGGCCAATTGCGGGTGGGGAGGCTTTAGTAAACTTATGAGCCACTCTTACTACAATATCTCAGGCGTTTCTCTCCAACTCTCCATGTGATGTGAGACGGTTTATGTTGCGATTATTTAGTTACAAACCAAAGATTGGTATTGCACTATGTTTTTCTTCTAAAAAAGAAAAAAGCTCAACTACGTAGAATGGAGATAAGGTTTTAAATTGGTAATGGTGGGGTGCGCCAAAAGCCCTTGCGGTAGTGCAACGCATAGGCGACGCTCAAGAGCCCCGACAGTGAACTGTCATAATGGACTCTCCCCCTAGAGAAATAAAGTTAATATCATGTGGCGACGATGTCCCACATATCAGATATTAAACTGATAAGAACAGATACTACACTTGATCTTAGCCAAAAGGCCGAGAAAGGTATGATTTGATTTGTCCTACACACTTCCTTTTTATAGCTCCAATTTTGGTCTCCTCTTATTATCTCTTCTCGATGTGGGATAACTCTTTTTTATTTTTTTAAGCAGAAGCAAAACTCCACCTTCCTTCCATATATACTCGTTCTTGTCATATATAGTAATGAACATTGATTTATAGAAAGAAACACGCATCAGTGTTAGAATGAGCAGTGATTGTTGGAATTTGAACTCCAGAATTGATGGGGGTTGTTGCTCGGTGAGTTTTAAAACCCTTCCAAAAATAGGCGTATGCCGTTTAGCACGAAGAGAACACAGTATTCTTTAGTAAAAGGCGAAAGAATAGTTCGCTTTGTGCACACCGCACAGCTCCGTAACTTGTTCCAAACTCACACGTGAGACTTATAAATGGAGGGTAACTAAATGTACAATTTGCTCCTTGACGATGTGGGGCAAAAAACACAACGCGAACTATACAATCCCAAAAAAAATAAAAGGGAACCTGTCATACCGCCATGTTCCACCCCCGCAAGGAAGAGACCCAGCCGAGAGACGATCCTCTACAGCGCAAGAAACTCTAATTGATGAGAGTCGTAGCCGTCAATCACGCTCTGATCGCATGGCCATGGTTCATCCATCAGGGTTCAGGGCCTGTCTCCTTTAAAATCAAGGACACAGATGTACGAGCCTATAGAACAGATCATGTTTAAGTAAGGTCTTAATTTAAATTGAAATCTTGTAAAGACATCACATGATTTTTTCTCCAAAGAAAAAACCGGCCAATTGCGGGTGGGGAGGCTTTAGTAAACTTATGAGCCACTCTTACTACAATATCTCAGGCGTTTCTCTCTAACTCTCCATGTGATGTGAGACGGTTTATGTTGCGATTATTTAGTTACAAACCAAAGATTGGTATTGCACTATGTTTTTCTTCTAAAAAAGAAAAAAGCTCAACTACGTAGAATGGAGATAAGGTTTTAAATTGGTAATGGTGGGGTGCGCCAAAATCCCTTGCCGTAGTGCAACGCATAGGCGACGCTCAAGAGCCCCGACAGTGAACTGTCATAATGGACTCTCCCCCTAGAGAAATAAAGTTAATATCATGTGGCGACGATGTCCCACATATCAGATATTAAACTGATAAGAACAGATACTACACTTGATCTTAGCTAAAAGGCCGAGAAAGGTATGATTTGATTTGTCCTACACACTTTCTTTTTATAGCTCCAATTTTTGTCTACTCTTATTATCTCTTCTCGATGTGGGATAACTCTTTTTTATTTTTTTAAGCAGAAGCAAAACTCCACCTTCCTTCCATATATACTCGTTCTTGTCATATATAGTAATGAACATTGATTTGTAGAAAGAAACACGCATCAGTGTTAGAATGAGCAGTGATTGTTGGAATTTGAACTCCAGAATTGATGGGGGTTGTTGCTCGGTGAGTTTTAAAACCCTTCCAAAAATAGGCGTATGCCGTTTAGCACGAAGAGAACACAGTATTCTTTAGTAAAAGGCGAAAGAATAGTTCGCTTTGTGCACACCGCACGGCTCCGTAACTTGTTTCAAACTCACACGTGAGACTTATAAATGAAGGGTAACTAAATGTACAATTTGCTGCTTGACGATGTGGGGCAAAAAAACACAACGCGAACTATACAATCCCAAAAAAATAAAAGGGAACCTGTCAGACCGCCATGCAACCACCCCCGCAAGGAAGAGACCCAGCCGAGTGACGATCCTTTACAGCGCAAGAAACTCTAATTGATGAGAGTCGTAGCCATCAATCACACTCTGATCGCATGGCCATGGTTCATCCATCAGGGTTCAGGGCCTGTCTCCTTTAAAATCAAGGACACAGGTGTACGAGCCTATAGAACAGATCATGTTCAAGTAAGGTCTTAATTTAAATTGAAATCTTGTTAAGACATCACATGATTTTTTCTCCAAATAAAAACCGGCCAATTGCGGGTGGGGAGGCTTTAGTAAACTTATGAGCCACTCTTACTACAATATCTCAGGCGTTTCTCTCCAACTCTCCATGTGATGTGAGACGGTTTATGTTGCGATTATTTAGTTACAAACCAAAGATTGGTATTGCACTATGTTTTTCTTCTAAAAAAGAAAAAAGCTCAACAACGTAGAATGGAGATAAGGTTTTAAATTGGTAATGGTGGGGTGCGCCAAAAGCCCTTGCGGTAGTGCAAAGCATAGGCGACGCTGAAGAGCCCCGACAATGAACTGTCATAAATGACTCTCCCCCAAGAGAAATAAAGTTAATATCATGTGGCGACGATGTCCCACATATCAGATATTAAACTGATAAGAACATATACTACACTTGATCTTAGCCAAAAGGCCGAGAAAGGTATGATTTGATTTGTCCTACACACTTCCTTTTTATAGCTCCAATTTTGGTCTCCTCTTATTATCTCTTCTCGATGTGGGATAACTTTTTTTTATTTTTTTAAGCAGAAGCAAAACTCCACCTTCCTTCCATATATTCTCGTTCTTGTCATATATAGTAATGAACATTGATTTATAGAAAAAAACACGCATCAGTGTTAGAATGAGCAGTGATTGTTGGAATTTGAACTCCAGAATTGATGGGGGTTGTTGCTCGGTGAGTTTTTAAACCCTTCCAAAAATAGGCGTATGCCGTTTAGCACGAAGAGAACACGGTATTCTTTAGTAAAAGGCGAAAGAATAGTTCGCTTTGTGCATACCGCACGGCTCCGTAACTTGTTTCAAACTCACATGTGAGACTTATAAATGAAGGGTAACTAAATGTACAATTTGCTTCTTGACGATGTGGGGCAAAAAACACAACGCGAACTATAGAATCCCAAAAAAATGAAAGGGAACCTGTCAGACCGCCATGCAACCACCCCCGCAAGGAAGAGACCCAGCCGAGTGACGATCCTCTACAGCGCAAGAAACTCTAGATGATGAGAGTCGTAGCCGTCAATCACGCTCTGATCGCATGGCCATGGTTTATCCATCAGGGTTCAGGGCGTGTCTCCTTTAAAATCAAGGACACAGATGTACGAGAATATAGAACAGATCATGTTCAAGTAAGGTCTTCATTTAAATTGAAATCTTGTAAAGACATCACATGATTTTTTCTCCAAATAAAAAACCGGCCAATTGCGGGTGGGGAGGCTTTAGTAAACTTATGAGCCACTCTTACTACAATATCTCAGGCGTTTCTCTCCAACTCTCCATGTGATGTGAGACGGTTTATGTTGCGATTATTTAGTTACAAACCAAAGATTAGTATTGCACTATGTTTTTCTTCTAAAAAAGAAAAAAGCTCAACTACGTAGAATGGAGATAAGGTTTTAAATTGGTAATGGTGGGGTGCGCCAAAAGCCCTTGCGGTAGTGCAACGCATAGGCGACGCTCAAGAGCCCCGACAGTGAACTGTCATAATGGACTCTCCCCCTAGAGAAATAAATTTAATATCATGTGGCGACGATGTCCCACATATCAGATATTACACTAATAAGAACAAATACTACACTTGATCTTAGCCAAAAGGCCGAGAAAGGTATGATTTGATTTGTCCTACACACTTCCTTTTTATAGCTCCAATTTTGGTCTCCTCTTATTATCTCTTCTCGATGTGGGATAACTCTTTTTTATTTTTTTAAGCAGAAGCAAAACTCCACCTTCCTTCCATATATACTCGTTCTTGTCATATATAGTAATGAACATTGATTTGTAGAAAGAAACACGCATCAGTGTTAGAATGAGCAGTGATTGTTGGAATTTGAACTCCAGAATTGATGGGGGTTGTTGCTCGGTGAGTTTTAAAACCCTTCCAAAAATAGGCGTATGCCGTTTAGCACGAAGAGAACACGGTATTCTTTAGTAAAAGGCGAAAGAATAGTTCGCTTTGTGCACACCACACGGCTCCGTAACTTGTTTCAAACTCACACGTGAGACTTATAAATGAAGGGTAACTAAATGTACAATTTGCTGCTTGACGATGTGGGGCAAAAAACACAACGCGAACTATACAATCCCAAAAAAATAAAAGGGAACCTGTCAGACCGCCATGCAACCGCCCCCGCAAGGAAGAGACCCAGCCGAGTGACGATCCTCTACAGCGCAAGAAACTCTAATTGATGAGAGTCGTAGCCATCAATCACGCTCTGATCGCATGGCCATGGTTCATCCATCAGGGGTCAGGGACTGTCTCCTTTAAAATCAAGGACACAGATGTACGAGCCTATAGAACAGATCATGTTCAAGTAAGGTCTTAATTTAAATAGAAATCTTGTAAAGACATCACATAATTTTTTCTCCAAATAAAAAACCGGCCAATTGCAGGTGGGGAAGCTTTAGTAAACTTATGAGCCACTCTTACTACAATATCTCATGCGTTTCTCCCCAACTCTCCATGTGATGTGAGACGGTTTATGTTGCGATTATTTAGTTACAAACCAAAGATTAGTATTGCACTATGTTTTTCTTCTAAAAAAGAAAAAAGCTCAACTACGTAGAATGGAGATAAGGTTTTAAATTGGTAATGGTGGGGTGCGCCAAAAGCCCTTACGGTAGTGCAACGCATAGGCGACGCTCAAGAGCCCCGACAGTGAACTGTCATAATGGACTCTCCCCCTAGAGAAATAAAGTTTATATCATGTGGCGACGATGTCCCACATATCAGATATTAAACTGATAAGAACAGATACTACACTTGATCTTAGCCAAAAGGCCGAGAAAGGTATGATTTGATTTGTCCTACACACTTCCTTTTTATAGCTCCAATTTTGGTCTCCTCTTATTATCTCTTCTCGATGTGGGATAACTCTTTTTTATTTTTTTAAGCAGAAGCAAAACTCCACCTTCCTTCCATATATACTCGTTCTTGTCATATATAGTAATGAACATTGATTTATAGAAAGAAACACGCATCAGTGTTAGAATGAGCAGTGATTGTCGGAATTTGAACTCCAGAATTGATGGGGGTTGTTGCTCGGTGAGTTTTAAAACCCTTCCAAAAATAGGCGTACGCCGTTTAGCACGAAGAGAACACGGTATTCTTTAGTAAAAGGCAAAAGAATAGTTCGCTTTGTGTACACCGCACGGCTCCGTTACTTGTTTCAAACTCACACGTGAGACTTATAAATGAAGGGTAAGTAAATGTACAATTTGCTGTTTGACGATGTGGGGCAAAAAACACAACGCGAACTATAGAATCCCAAAAAAATAAAAGGGAACCTGTCAGACCGCCATGCAACCACCCCCGCAAGGAAGAGACCCAGCAGAGTTACGATCCTCTACAGCGCAAGAAACTCTAATTGATGAGAGTCGTAGCCGTCAATCACGCACCGATCGCATGGCCATGGTTCATCCATCAGGGTTCAGGGCCTGTCTCCTTTAAAATCAAGGACACAGATGTACGAGCCTATAGAACAGATCATGTTCAAGTAAGGTCTTAATTTAAATTGAAATCTTGTAAAGACATCACATGATTTTTTCTCCAAATAAAAAACCGGCCAATTGCGGGTGGGGAGGCTCTAGTAAACTTATGAGCCACTCTTACTACAATATCTCAGGCGTTTCTCTCCAACTCTCCATGTGATGTGAGACGGTTTATGTTGCGATTATTTAGTTACAAACCAAAGATTAGTATTGCACTATGTTTTTCTCTAAAAAAGAAAAAAGCTCAACTACGTAGAATGGAGATAAGGTTTTAAATTGGCAATGGTGGGGTGCGCCAAAAGCCCTTGCGGTAGTGCAACGCATAGGCGACGCTCAAGAGTCCCGACAGTGATTTGTCATAATGGACTCTCCCCCTAGAGAAATAAAGTTAATATCATGTGGCGACGATGTCCCACATATCAGATATTAAACTGATAAGAACAGATACTACACTTGATCTTAGCCAAAAGGCCGAGAAAGGTATGATTTGATTTGTCCTACACACTTCCTTTTTATAGCTCCAATTTTGGTCTCCTCTTATTATCTCTTCTCGATGTGGGATAACTCTTTTTTATTTTTTTAAGCAGAAGCAAAACTCCACCTTCCTTCCATATATACTCGTTCTTGTCATATATAGTAATGAACATTGATTTATAGAAAGAAACACGCATCAGTGTTAGAATGAGCAGTGATTGTTGGAATTTGAACTCCAGAATTGATGGGGGTTGTTGCTCGGTGAGTTTTAAAACCCTTCCAAAAATAGGCGTATGCCGTTTAGCACGAAGAGAACACGGTATTCTTTAGTAAAAGGCGAAAGAATAGTTCGCTTTGTGCACACCGCACGGCTCCGTAACTTGTTTCAAACTCACACGTGAGACTTATAAATGAAGGGTAACTAAATGTACAATTTGCTGCTTGACGATGTGGGGCAAAAAACACAACGCGAACTATACAATCCCAAAAAAATAAAAGGGAACCTGTCAGACCGCCATGCAACCACCCCCGCAAGGAAGAGACCCAGCCGAGTGACGATCCTCTACAGCGCAAGAAACTCTAATTGATGAGAGTCGTAGCCGTCAATCACGCTCTGATCGCATGGCCATGGTTCATCCATCAGGGTTCAGGGCCTGTCTCCTTTAAAATCAAGGACACAGATGTACGAGCCTATAGAACAGATCATGTTCAAGTAAGGTCTTAATTTAAATTGAAATCTTGTAAAGACATCACATGATTTTTTCTCCAAATAAAAAACCGGCCAATTGCGGGTGGGGAGGCTTTAGTAAACTTATGAGCCACTCTTACTACAATATCTCAGGCGTTTCTCTCCAACTCTCCATGTGATGTGAGACGGTTTATGTTGCGATTATTTAGTTACAAACCAAAGATTAGTATTGCACTATGTTTTTCTTCTAAAAAAGAAAAAAGCTCAACTACGTAGAATGGAGATAAGGTTTTAAATTGGTAATGGTGGGGTGCGCCAAAAGCCCTTGCGGTAGTGCAACGCATAGGCGACGCTCAAGAGCCCCGACAGTGAACTGTCATAATGGACTCTCCCCCTAGAGAAATAAAGTTAATATCATGTGGCGACGATGTCCCACATATCAGATATTAAACTGATAAGAACAGATACTACACTTGATCTTAGCCAAAAGGCCGAGAAAGGTATGATTTGATTTGTCCTACACACTTCCTTTTTATAGCTCCAATTTTGGTCTCCTCTTATTATCTCTTCTCGATGTGGGATAACTCTTTTTTATTTTTTTAAGCAGAAGCAAAACTCCACCTTCCTTCCATATATACTCGTTCTTGTCATATATAGTAATGAACATTGATTTATAGAAAGAAACACGCATCAGTGTTAGAATGAGCAGTGATTGTTGGAATTTGAACTCCAGAATTGATGGGGGTTGTTGCTCGGTGAGTTTTAAAACCCTTCCAAAAATAGGCGTATGCCGTTTAGCACGAAGAGAACACAGTATTCTTTAGTAAAAGGCGAAAGAATAGTTCGCTTTGTGCACACCGCACGGCTCCGTAACTTGTTTCAAACTCACACGTGAGACTTATAAATGAAGAGTAACTAAATGTACAATTTGCTGCTTGACGATGTGGGGCAAAAAACACAACTCGAACTATACAATCCCAAAAAAATAAAAGGGAACCTGTCAGACCGCCATGCAACCACCCCCGCAAGGAAGAGACCCAGCCGAGTGACAATCCTCTACAGCGCAAGAAACTCTAATTGATGAGAGTCGTAGCCGTCAATCACGCTCTGATCGTATGGCAATGGTTCATCCATCAGGGTTCAGGGCCTGTCTCCTTTAAAATCAAGGACACAGATGTACGAGCCTATAGAACAGATCATGTTCAAGTAAGGTCTTAATTTAAATTGAAATCTTGTAAAGACATCACATGATTTTTTCTCCGAATAAAAAACCGGCCAATTGCGGGTGGGGAGGCTTTAGAAAACTTATGAGTCACTCTTACTACAATATCTCAGGCGTTTCTCTCCAACTCTCCATGTGATGTGAGACGGTTTATGTTGCGATTATTTAGTTACAAACCAAAGATTGATATTGCACTATGGTTTTCTTCTAAAAAAGAAAAAAGCTCAACTACGTAGAATGGAGATAAGGTTTTAAATTGGTAATGGTGGGGTGCGCCAAAAGCCCTTGCGGTAGTGCAACGCATAGGCGACGCTCAAGAGCCCCGACAGTGAACTGTCATAATTGACTCTCCCCCTAGAGAAATAAAATTAATATCATGTGGCGACGATGTCCCACATATCAGATATTAAACTGATAAGAACAGATACTACACTTGATCTTAGCCAAAAGGCCGAGAAAGGTATGATTTGATTTGTCCTACACACTTCCTTTTTATAGCTCCAATTTTGGTCTCCTCTTATTATCTCTTCTCGATGTGGGATAACTCTTTTTTATTTTTTTAAGCAGAAGCAAAACTCCACCTTCCTTCCATATATACTCGTTCTTGTCATATATAGTAATGAACATTGATTTATAGAAAGAATCACGCATCAGTGTTAGAATGAGCAGTGATTGTTGGAATTTGAACTCCAGAATTGATGGGGGTTGTTGCTCGGTGAGTTTTAAAACCCTTCCAAAAATAGGCGTATGCCGTTTAGCAAGAAGAGAACACAGTATTCTTTAGTAAAAGGCGAAAGAATAGTTCGCTTTGTGCACACCGCACGGCTCCGTAACTTGTTTCAAACTCACACGTGAGACTTATAAATGAAGGGTAACTAAATGTATAAGTTGCTGTTGACGATGTGGGGCAAAAAACACAACGCGAACTATACAATCCCAAAAAAAATAAAAGGGAACCTGTCAGACCGCCATGCAACCACCCCCGCAAGGAAGAGACCTAGCCGAGTGACGATCCTCTACAGCGCAAGAAACTCTAATTGATGAGAGTCGTAGCCGTCAATCACGATCTGATCGCATGGCCATGGTTCATCCATCAGGGTTCAGGGCCTGTCTCCATTAAAATCAAAGACAAAGATGTACGAGCCTATAGAACAGATCATGTTCAAGTAAGGTCCTAATTTAAATTGAAATCTTGTAAAGACATCACATGATTTTTTCTCCAAGTAAAAAACCGGCCAATTGCGGGTGGGGAGGCTTTAGTAAACTTATGAGCCACTCTTACTACAATATCTCAGGCGTTTCTCTCCAACTCTCCATGTGATGTGAGACGGTTTTAAATTGGTTATGGTGGGGTGCGCCAAAAGCCCTTGCGGTAGTGCAACGCATAGGCGACGCTGAAGGGCCCCGACAGTGAACTGTCATAATGGACTCTCACCCTAGAGAAATAAAGTTAATATCATGTGGCGACGATGTCCCACATATCAAATATTAAACTGATAAGAACAGATACTACACTTGATCTTTGCCAAAAGGCCGAGAAATGTATGATTTGATTTGTCCTACACACTTCCTTTTTATAGCTCCAATTTTGGTCTCCTCTTATTATCTCTTCTCGATGTGGGATAACTCTTTTTTATTTTTTTAAGCAGAAGCAAAACTCCACCTTCCTTCCATATATACTCGTTCTTGTTATATATAGTAATGAACATTGATTTATAGAAAGAAACACGCATCAGTGTTGGAATGAGCAGTGATTGTTGGAATTTGAACTCCAGAATTGATGGGGGTTGTTGCTCGGTGAGTTTTAAAACCCTTCCAAAAATAGGCGTATGCCGTTTAGCACGAAGAGAACACGGTATTCTTTAGTAAAAGGCGAAAGAATAGTTCGCTTTGTGTACACCGCACGGCTCCGTAACTTGTTTCAAACTCACACGTGAGACTTATAAATGAAGGGTAACTAAATGTACAATTTGCTGTTTGACGATGTGGGGCAAAAAACACAACGCGAACTATACATTCCCAAAAAAATAAAAGGGAACCTGTCAGACCGCCATGCAACCACCCCCGCAAGGAAGAGACCCAGCCGAGTGACGATCCTCTATAGCGCAAGAAACTCTAATTGATGAGAGTCGTAGCCGTCAATCACGCCCTGATCGCATGGCCATGGTTCATCCATCAGGGTTCAGGGCCTGTCTCCTTTAAAATCAAGGACACAGATGTACGAGCCTATAGAACATATCATGTTCAAGTAAGGTTTTATTTTAAATTGAAATCTTGTAAAGACATCACATGATTTTTTCTCCAAATAAAAAACCGGCCAATTGCTGGTGGGGAGGCTTTAGTAAACTTATGAGCCACTCTTACTACAATATCTCAGGCGTTTCTCTCCAACTCTCCATGTGATGTGAGACGGTTTATGTCGCGATTATTTAGTTACAAACCAAAGATTAGTATTGCACTATGTTTTTCTTCTAAAAAAGAAAAAAGCTCAACTACGTAGAATGGAGATAAGGTTTTAAATTGGTAATGGTGGGGTGCGCCAAAATCCCTTGCGGTAGTGCAACGCATAGGCGACGCTCAAGAGCCCCGACAGTGAACTGTCATAATGGACTCTCCCCCTAGAGAAATAAAGTTAATATCATGTGGCGACGATGTCCCATATATCAGATATTAAACTGATAAGAACACATACTACACTTGATCTTAGCCAAAAGGCCGAGAAAGGTATGATTTGATTTGTCCTACACACTTCCTTTTTATAGCTCCAATTTTGGTCTCCTCTTATTATCTCTTCTCGATGTGGGATAACTCTTTTTAATTTTTTTAAGCAGAAGCAAAACTCCACCTTCCTTCCATATATACTCGTTCTTGTCATATATAGTAATGAACATTGATTTATAGAAAGAAACACGCATCAATGTTAGAATGAGCAGTGATTGTTGGAATTTGAACTCCAGAATTGATGGGGGTTGTTGCTCGGTGAGTTTTAAAACCCTTCCAAAAATAGGCGTATGCCGTTTAGCACGAAGAGAACACGGTATTCTTTAGTAAAAGGCGAAAGAATAGTTCGCTTTGTGCACACCGCACGGCTCCGTAACTTGTTTCAAACTCACACGTGAGACTTATAAATGAAGGGTAACTAAATGTACAATTTGCTGCTTGACGATGTGGGGCAAAAAACACAACGCGAACTATACAATCCCAAAAAAATAAAAGGGAACCTGTCAGACCGCCATGCAACCACCCCCGCAAGGAAGAGACCCAGCCGAGTGACGATCCTCTACAGCGCAAGAAACTCTAATTGATGAGAGTCGTAGCCGTCAATCACGCTCTGATCGCATGGCCATGGTTCATCCATCAGGGTTCAGGGCCTGTCTCCTTTAAAATCAAGGACACAGATGTACGAGCCTATAGAACAGATCATGTTCAAGTAAGGTCTTAATTTAAATTGAAATCTTGTAAAGACATCACATGATTTTTTCTCCAAATAAAAAACCGGCCAATTGCGGGTGGGGAGGCTTTAGTAAACTTATGAGCCACTCTTACTACAATATCTCAGGCGTTTCTCTCCAACTCTCCATGTGATGTGAGACGGTTTATGTTGCGATTATTTAGTTACAAACCAAAGATTAGTATTGCACTATGTTTTTCTTCTAAAAAAGAAAAATGCTCAACTACGTAGAATGGAGATAAGGTTTTAAATTGGTAATGGTGGGGTGCGCCAAAAGCCCTAGCGGTAGTGCAACGCATTGGCGACGCTCAAGAGCCCCAACAGTGAACTGTCATAATGGACTATCCCCCTAGAGAAATAAAGTTAATATCATGTGGCGACGATGTCCCACATATCAGATATTAAACTGATAAGAACAGATACTACACTTGATCTTAGCCAAAAGGCCGAGAAAGGTATGATTTGATTTGTCCTACACACTTCCTTTTTATAGCTCCAATTTTGGTCTCCTCTTATTATCTCTTCTCGATGTGGGATAACTCTTTTTTATTTTTTTAAGCAGAAGCAAAACTCCACCTTCCTTCCATATATACTCGTTCTTGTCATATATAGTAATGAACATTGATTTATAGAAAGAAACACGCATCAGTATTAGAATGAGCAGTGATTGTTGGAATTTGAACTCCAGAATTGATGGGGGTTGTTGCTCGGTGAGTTTTTAAACCCTTCCAAAAATAGGCGTATGCCGTTTAGCACGAAGAGAACACGGTATTCTTTAGTAAAAGGCGAAAGAATAGTTCGCTTTGTGCACACCGCACGGCTCCGTAACTTGTTTCAAACTCACACGTGAGACTTATAAATGAAGGGTAACTACATGTACAATTTTCTGCTTGACGATGTGGGGCAAAAAACACAACGCGAACTATACAATCCCAAAAAAATAAAAGGGAACCTGTCAGACAGCCATGCAACCACCCCCGCAAGGAAGAGACCCAGCCGAGTGACGATCCTCTACAGCGCAAGAAACTCTAATTGATGAGAGTCGTAGCCGTCAATCACGCTCTGATCGCATGGCCATGGTTCATCCATCAGGGTTCAGGGCTTGTCTCCTTTAAAATCAAGGACACAGATGTACGAGCCTATAGAACATATCATGTTCAAGTAAGGTCTTAATTTAAATTGAAATCTTGTAAAGACATCACATGATTTTTTCTCCAAATAAAAAACCGGCCAATTGCGGGTGGGGAGGCTTTAGTAGACTTATGAGCCACTCTTACTACAATATCTCAGGCGTTTCTCTCCAACTCTCCATGTGATGTGAGACGGTTTTTGTTGCGATTATTTAGTTACAAACCAAAGATTAGTATTGCACAATGTTTTTCTTCTAAAAAAGAAAAATGCTCAACTACGTAGAATGGAGATAAGGTTTTAAATTGGTAATGGTGGGGTGCGCCAAAAGCCCTAGCGGTAGTGCAACGCATTGGCGACGCTCAAGAGCCCCGACTGTGAACTGTCATAATGGACTCTCCCCTTAGAGAAATAAAGTTAATATCATGTGGCGACGATGTCCCACATATCAGATATTAAACTGATAAGAACAGATACTACACTTGATCTTAGCCAAAAGGCCGAGAAAGGTATGATTTGATTTGTCCTACACATTTCCTTTTTATAGCTCCAATTTTGGTCTCCTCTTATTATCTCTTCTCGATGTGGGATAACTCTTTTTTATTTTTTTAAGCAGAAGCAAAACTCCACCTTCCTTCCATATATACTCGTTCTTGTCATATATAGTAATGAACATTGATTTATAGAAAGAAACACGCATCAGTGTTAGAATGAGCAGTGATTGTTGGAATTTGAACTCCAGAATTGATGGGGGTTGTTGCTCGGTGAGTTTTAAAACCCTTCCAAAAATAGGCGTATGCCGTTTAGCACGAAGAGAACACGGTATTCTTTAGTAAAAGGCGAAAGAATAGTTCGCTTTGTGCACACCGCACGGCTCCGTAACTTGTTTCAAACTCACACGTGAGACTTATAAATGAAGGGTAACTACATGTACAATTTGCTGCTTGACGATGTGGGGCAAAAAACACAACGCGAACTATACAATCCCAAAAAAATAAAAGGGAACCTATCAGACCGCCATGCAACCACCCCCGCAAGGAAGAGACCCAGCCGAGTGACGATCCTCTACAGCGCAAGAAACTCTAATTGATGAGAGTCGTAGCCGTCAATCACGCTCTGATCGCATGGCCATGGTTCATCCATCAGGGTTCAGGGCCTGTCGCCTTTAAAATCAAGGACACAGATGTACGAGCCTATAGAACATATCATGTTCAAGTAAGGTCTTAATTTAAATTGAAATCTTGTAAAGACATCACATGATTTTTTCTCCAAATAAAAAACCGGCCAATTGCGGGTGGGGAGGCTTTAGTAAACTTATGAGCCACTCTTACTACAATATCTCAGGCGTTTCTCTCCAACTCTCCATGTGATGTGAGACGGTTTTTGTTGCGATTATTTAGTTACAAACCAAAGATTAGTATTGCACTATGTTTTTCTTCTAAAAAAGAAAAAAAAACTCAACTAAATAGAATGGAGATAAGGTTTTAAATTGGTTATGGTGGGGTGCGCCAAAAGCCCTAGCGGTAGTGCAACGCATTGGCGACGTTGAACTGCCATAATGGACTCTCCCTTTAGAAAAATAAAATTAATATCATGTGGCGACGTTGTCCCACATATCAGATATTAAAATGATAAGAACAGATACTACACTTGATCTTAGCCATAAGGCCGAGAAATGTATAATTTGATTTGTCCTAGACACTTCGTTTTTATAGCTCCAAATTTGGTCTACTCTTATTATCTTTTCTCGATGTGGAATAATTTTATTTTTATTTTTTTAAGCTGAAGCAAAACTCCACCATCCTTTCATATATACTCGTATAATCGTTTACAGAAACAAACATTTATCTAAAGAAATAATCATTCTGCTTCTCAAAAAGAATATATTACAACCAAGTAACCAACCATAGATGTCATAATCAGACTTCACTGATTTTAACAGCCGGTCAAAAGTTTATGAGCTTATCTCAAGGCAAAAGTGAATTTCTTCTATTGGTATGTAATGCGTAGAAGAAAGAACATATTATAGGTCTTCTTAAGACGATTCATCGCTAACGCTTTTGTGATGATAATACGAAATATATTTCACTTTCACCACTGACTTCAATATTTCTTCAGTCACCAGAATGTAATCAAGAGGCTCTTCCCGTAGTAGATCGACCTCTGAATCCAACAACACTTATTTTCTTACCTGTTCTTTCTGAACCCTTCTTCCCCCTCGCAGCAATCGATCTTGATCCAACCGTTTTTAATATTTTTCTTTTCGGCTTTGAAGATTTTTCTGGAGGAGATGATGATTTTCGGGGTTTTGAAACCGGAGTTGACTTTCTCGCTGAAGTTGACTTTCTCACTGGTGTCTTTACACCTGTTGATTTTGCAGGAGATGATGCTGCTCTGTCTCTGGTGTTCCGTTGCTTGCTCACTTCTCTGATCTGCTTAACGCTCCTTCCTTTCTCTTGAGTGATTTGGGTTCTTGCAGCGTCCCTCCTCACATTATCGTTTGTGAGTGATTCCAAGCTCTCGTTGTTTCTCATAGCTTCTTCGATTCTTCCAGCTAACATTTGGTCTTTCCTGCTTATCAGACTCGTCACTTTTCCTGTAAAGAGAGACACCCATCAACAACGTCAGAGCGTGACACTTTTTTTATTACTCAGCGCCTCAAACCATAAACAGCAGCTACTTTAAGAGAATGAACTTTAAAGGTCGATTCTTTGTTTGAAACTAAGGGTGCCCAATCCTCTTTAGCCCATGCATTAAAAGAATAAACCACTTTGGATTCATTGTTTCTATATCGGAACAAAGCATGACTAAAACCGAACCAAAAATGAATTAAACTGCTTAAAACCTAAATTCCTTTGAAAAATCTTTGAATATTTTGTAAGAAAAGAAGCAAACTGAATCTGAACCCAAACGGTAACAAACCATACTGAATAGTAGTTGGTTTCTATTTTTATAGACCAAAAATCCGAAACTAAACTGAAAACTGGATTGGGTACCCTAGCTGAAAGTAACCATCTGAAATACGAAGAATCATGAAACATGGTAATGTAGAGCTAAGGAACAAACCTTTAGCACCCATGCGAGCTGTTCTTCCAGTGCGATGAAGGTAGTCGATCTAAGCAATTCAAGTTTAAGTAAATTCAGGTCTCAAGAAAAGCGGATCAACAAGTTAACAGAATAAACTAATAAAGTATAAGGATTATAGGCAGGAACATTTGGCCAATATACTTACAGAATTCTTTGGGAAATCAAACATGATTACATGATCTACGTCGAGGTCCAGACCCCTCGCAGCCAAATCTGTGCACACCAGTGTGGGACAGTCTCCTTCTTCGTCCTTAAACTTTTTCAAGTTCTCAACCCTGCATAGATGAAATGCGAACCAATTTCACACCTTAGTAAAGCAATGCGTTTCTCAAAAAGTGGACAGCGTCTTAGACTAAGCTGTTTTAGTCCCACCTCTGTTCTGCTGGAACTTCACCGTGATAATTCACAGTGGAGATCTGGTGTTCAGAAAGATAGTGATCAACGGCACGACTGGAGTTCAAAGTGTTACAGAAGACCATCACCTTGCTCCCTTTGGCTAGGCTAGGTTCAAGAACCTGCATTCTCAATCAAAGCATAAATAATGTATAACAGTATAAGTACCGCAAGCGTATACCGGAAAGAATGTGCATGTAACTTGGACACATTTGCACCCAAAAAAGAACCATAACATGTCTGATTGCTTTCAAAGATCAGAATCTTAATGATGCATTTACCTGTACTAGTGCTTCTAGCTTATCTTCACTACCTGAAAGCTTGACGAAGTCATGCCGAGCGTTTGCTATCTTTTTATGCAATGTTGATGTTCGCAAATGTTCTATCCCTTGAAACTCCTCATCTACTAACTTCTGAACAGCCTGAAAACTCACAATTTCACAATCTTAAGTTCAAGATGTAAGGAGCAAAGAATTTATAAATTGTGATAATAGCAAAGGTGCAAGAATGTGATATTGAGCCCAATGAACATATGCACACCATTGTCATAGTAGCAGTAACTAAGACGGTTTGAAATCCTTGGTCATTTGTTTTTAACGCACGCTGTTTCAGTGGGGCAAGGAATTTACGAATGTCGGGACCGAAGCCACGATCAAACATAGTGTCTGCCTCATCTAGCACCTGGGTAAAAAAGATTTTCATTGCCCTTTGTTTGATGCAGATACCAAAATCATAAGAATCATGGAGCATAATGTCAAGATCCCAA
This sequence comes from Eutrema yunnanense, assembly GCA_002933935.1. Lineage (NCBI taxonomy): Eukaryota > Viridiplantae > Streptophyta > Magnoliopsida > Brassicales > Brassicaceae > Eutrema > Eutrema yunnanense. Next base: position 162,904 of record PKML01026619.1, on the reverse strand, counting down.
AATGGAGCCTACCAAATATGTGATATCTCCATAGACCATGTTTCCCTCTTCGATATGCTGAAGAATCCTACCAGGGGTTCCAACAACCATGTCTATTGCATTGTTTAAAGAATCCTCCTGTGGTCTTATCCGAGTACCACCACTAATCAATGTACATCTGAACCTCGCGTGGTGGCTTACTGACTTTGCCACACGGTAAACCTAATGCAGACTCCTTAATTAGTTTTCACCATTTATCTGTCTAAAACATTTATGAAATATAAACAAACTGAAATAAATACTCTAAATCACATATTACATCATTCTCCAATTTTATAATCACCCTATAAGAAGGCAACCATGACTTTCTAGAAGATAAATATTCCAACTTTTCCTTTTTTTCGGCAACCGCAAGGTCATATTGTTTCAAATAGTCGAACTAAACAAGGAATCCACATTTACAATTGCTGACCAAACACGCATTTATCGAGAGCAGTCACTAATCTTGGTAAAAACACAAACAAAAGCACTAGAAGTACCTGCTCAGATAGTTCTCTTGTGGGACAAAGAACAACAGTCCTCGGACGCCTAGGCTTTGTTATTTTACCAAGAGATGCCTCATCTTCTCTCATCAGCTGCAAAAATCAAATCAATACAACTTAAACCTCAATATGGATATGACCATGTCGAGTTTCATATATAGTACTCGAAAGAATCAACATAACATTGGAACCGCAAGAGCTAATATACTCCTTCTATTTGCAAACATAAGCAAATGATCCAAACACTGTAAAATCAAATCAAGTGCTCTAGATATCAACTTTTAAGGATGAATCAAATGAATATATCTACAAACTGTTACAAGGTGTAAGAATATACACAAGCAAATCAACAGATATAGACCTTCCGTTTTCAATCAAAACGAAATAATTCAACTAGCTAACAAGCAATTCATGATCCAAACACAGTGTAAGCTGCAACATTTTAACTTTGGAGCTCAGGACGCATATCGATAAAACAACAACGGCGAGAAAATTCATGAGTCACCTGAACGAGAGGTAGCAAGTAGGCAAGAGTCTTGCCGGAACCAGTGTGCGAGCCCAAGACAACGCTCTTGCGTTCCATAACAGCAGGTATTCCGATACACTGAATCTCCGTAGGAACCTCAATGTTCAACTCTTTCAAAGCTCCCATTACTTCCTCGCTTAGTCCTAGCTCCTCGAAATTCTCAGCCAACTTCTTCTTCTTCCCACTGTAACTGTTGTTTTCTTCCTCTACGCCAACAACGCTGCTCCGCCTCTGCTGTGGTTTCGGCGCCGATTCCTTCAAATGTCGTAGCCGAAGCCTCTCAAGCAAGATCGTGTGCTTTAATTGGTCTGGATCTGCGATATTCGTTTCCGTCGGAGCAGTCGCGGCGGCGCAAAGAGGACGAAAAGCGTGGTAGAATCTAGAGGAAGGTTTGTGGAGGCGGAGAAATGGGATAACGTGAGGGATTCTGGAGAAGGTGAAGAGGGAGGATGAGAGAGATAGGGAAAGGATTGTTCTCGAAGCTCCTACCATAGCTTTCGCGCGTGTTGCTATCAGGAAGATGATTGAGAGAGGTTTATTCGAAGGTTTATGAGGTCTTCTTCTTCATGGACGTCATTTGGTACGAGCGAAAGAAGGAAGAAGAAGATAGGTTTTACAAGTGGAGTGAAATATAGCAACAGATCAAAGCCTTTTAAGGCCCATATATGTTGGCTCATTTAGAATCCTTATGGGCCCTTTTTACATATTTAGGAATTATGATATCACAAAATCATTTTTTTTTTCCTTTTTTTTTACTGTCAAGGTAAAACATTATTATTGTATTTTAGCTGTTAGAAATACAACGGTCAAAATTTGTAAATATAAATAAATAGAGAACTTCGGCTTATCTTTAATAATGAAAGAACCGAGAGGCTATCGAGCAATAAAAAGAAAATTTGTTACTCGACAAGATCAAAACATATCGAAAAGCAATTTGAACTAGGTTTTTGCGGAGTAAACTGAGATTAATATTTCGATTTTCATGAGTGATTTTACAAGAACAAGAACAAATAATTGTTAAGTGTTTAAGTGAGTAGTGCTTGTTGCGGGAAGAAGAAATTGTCTTGCTTTTTGCCCTCGTCCTTACTTTATACTCCGAGATCGTATTTAACGTTACCGTTTACCCCGCCTGATTCACCATGAATGGTCTTTAATGCATTACATCTAGACGCCTTAATTCACCGAATTGAATGAGTCTTCAGTCTCGTCGGGTTGACTAACGGTTTTGCATCTAATCCCCTTTGACCACAAACTTCACCCCGGTGGGCCTTTCAGCTCTGTTCGTCACCTCGTCTGCACATTTGACTCCGTCGGGCCTTATTACCATTAGTTTATTGGGCCTATTTAACTAGGCGGGGATTTTCACCCCTACAGTTAGCCCCCCAATTCCTTAAACGATGAGGTTAGATCCATTTTAAGGAATTTTCACTCCGTCGGTTTTTTGTTTCCTAGGTTGTGTCGTCGGGTAAACACCATTTTTGTTAATTAAATGTGTGTTGCAGATTTGATTACAAATGGGGAAATAATTAGATTCGAAAAGTATAGGTTGTTTAGTGATGAGATTTTCAAGTTTGCGGGATTTAAGGATGAACACAAAAATGTAAATGGAAATAGATTGGGAATGTAGAGTTGAGAGTGGTATACCGAAGTCAACCCTAATCTACTATATAAAAGTTGGTCATCTCTCTCGAGCATCTTGTCACGTCAACGTTTGAGAGGTTGCCACGTGTCACTTCAACCAAAAACAAATTAATGTGACGATTTGTGTTTCTCTAACTTTGTCAGCTTCAATCCTTTTTGTCTTCTTAAGGATTTCAACTGTGCATATCATTTAATCAACGTTGGATTCTAACACGAAGCACCACCATTAATTCTTGGATTTGTTTTAATGCATTAAGTCCCCAAGTACTCTTCCTTCTCTGTCGAACAAGCTCCAATTTTAAAACTCAGAGGAGATATGTCTCGTAACTCTTGGAAAAAAAAATCCTCAAATTTGCTAAACTTTTGAAATTCAAGTGCTGACAGATTTGCAGAGTTCTTTGTTGATATCAAGAGCTCTCCAGCGAGTTCTCCTGGTAAATTCCCTTTCTCTGTATTCATACTGACAGTGAATTCTTTTTGGTTTTTTACATCCGTTAGTGCTCTTTCAATTCGTATACGTATTGGTTTGTAATTTCGATATAAAAAGACAAGTTTTTAGGGTTCATACATTTACAGATATACTCCATTGAAAGAGAGATATGTCTTATGATTAATTTTTTGGGTTTACACATATCTTTGGAGTATGATCATGCAGAGTCCACATCTCAAAACAAGTGAAGGCTTTGCATCTGTCAAAATGCAGACGAAAGATTATGTAGGTCATCCGCATCACTTCTTATTTCTATGCTTTAAGACCATAGGCTTCCTTTCCAGGAAAATGTGTTTGATCTCATACATGCTTCTATCAGATTGGATGTTGAGGATAAACTCGAGAAGCTAGAGTTCTTGATGTTCGATCTTCAATCAGTTTTGGAACCCATTGGATTGTAGGACCAAAATTTAGCACTATAGACAGGAGAAGATTTAATCACGATTATATAAATAAACAGTAAGGAACAGACGATTCATAAAACGATAAAGCAATAAAATAAATTTAAGGAGGCGAGATGAATCTCTTTCCTTAACTCTAAGAATCTCCCGTAGTGCTACGGGTTTTAATAGATCCATGAGTTCCAAGATACAACCAAAGTAATATGTATCATCTACACTTGATATCAGATCTATCGAACATTATACTACGATACTCTCGTATAGAAACTTACTCTAAGCAGTAGGGAATTGAGAGAACTCTTGCTAGAACTTTTTAGGATGTGTTTTTAGTGTATCAGAGGATAATTTTTAAGGTGAAAATTGGACTGTATATATAGGAGAGAGGCTAGGGTTTTTCCCAGACAGAAAATGAATATTCCTCAGAATATTCTAGCGGCTGCGATTTTTAAGTCGGCTTGTTGAGTATCGATCGATACCAAGGGGTATCGATCGATACCTCTAAAAGTCCATGAGCCCAACAAGGCCCAATGTGCGATCGACGCACGTGTGGTCTTTTCTTCTCTCTTGTTGTTCATTATTTAAATTAATGACACAACTATTCCAAATATATACACGAGAAAACATTTCTCGGTCAATGAAAATATTTCATTAGAATGAGCTTAACTCATTTCTTTTCACACTAACACAATTTTATCAAGCCCTCAAGCTTTGACAAAAAATTAGTTCCAACAATCCCCCACATGAATAGAAATGACTCTAAACATATGAAAATTGAACAGGCTAGACTTTACTAGACATACTTGACTAGAGTCATCTAGACGTAGACAGACTTTCGAGAGTATACGAAAATGTAACTGTATCTGAGAGGTAGCATTTTCCAGCTTTGAACCAAACATTTTTAATATATGTCGAGTTTACTCGGCCAGGAGGTGAACATGATGTCTTGAACCGCCCGGATTTTGATGTAAACTTAGACAACATGTATCGCACAGAGACATCTTCTCGTAGAACTTTGTTCTCTATTGTGTTCATTTTGGCCTTGAACATTCCTGGTATTCGTGAGTGAATTTGGAGAATATAGCATTCTCTTTCATTCTCCTAGAAACGGCCCCATTTCACACTTCACTAGGTGATCTATTTATTAGCTTATTTTCAGAAGTGTCATGTCACACTCCACTATCTACACAGCTATGCAATCATTAAAAGCCAACGCTTATCCTTACTATCCATAGGTAGCACTGTTTTATTAGGCAGAGACATAGTCTCACAGTGCTCAAATTCGAATCAGTTTAATTTTGTTTCCCTTTGAACCTAGATCTTGGGATCTCCAGTCACATTGGTGGGGTATCTGTCAAACGTCATCTTTTTCTATAGGCTTTAAACCCATTCATTTTGATGATTTTACAATTTGATCTCGCGGCAAACCTTTGGTAAACGGATCCGCTAGGTTATCAGCCNTTCCTGGTATTCGTGAGTGAATTTGGAGAATATAGCATTCTCTTTCATTCTCCTAGAAACGGCCCCATTTCACACTTCACTAGGTGATCTATTTATTAGCTTATTTTCAGAAGTGTCATGTCACACTCCACTATCTACACAGCTATGCAATCATTAAAAGCCAACGCTTATCCTTACTATCCATAGGTAGCACTGTTTTATCATCCTAGAAATTAGGCAGAGACATAGTCTCACAGTGCTCAAATTCGAATCAGTTTAATTTTGTTTCCCTTTGAACCTAGATCTTGGGATCTCCAGTCACATAGGTGGGGTATCTGTCAAACGTCATCTTTTTCTATAGGCTTTAAACCCATTCATTTTGATGATTTTACAATTTGATCTCGCGGCAAACCTTTGGTAAACGGATCCGCTAGGTTATCAGCCGACTTGATGTAATCTATCGTTATTACACCAGTTGAGATCAATTGTCTAATGGTCTTATGTCGTCTTCTTATATGGCGCGACTTGCCATTATATAAATTACTCAGTGCCCGAGAGATAGCCGACTGACTATCACAGTGTACACGTAATGCTGGCACTGGTTTCTCCCACATCGGGATATCTTCCAAAAAGTTTCGAAGCCATTCTGCTTCCTCAGCAGCTTTATCTAAAGCTATAAATTCTGACTCCATGGTTGATTTGGCCAGGAGTGTTTGTTTGGAAGATTTCCAGGATATTGCTGCACCAGCAAGAGTAAAAACATATCCACTCGTGGATTTGGAGTTTCTTGAATCTGAAATGCAATTGGCATCACTGTACCCTTCCAGCACTGCTGGTTCTTTACCGAAGTGCAGCCCATAACTTTTGGTGTATCTTAGATAATTTAATACCCTAGTTATGGCTCTCCAATGGGTATGACCTGGATTACTCGTGTAACGACTTAGTACGTTTACCGAGTGTGCTAAATCGGGTCTAGTACAATTCGTTAAGTACATTAGACTCCCGATGACTCTTGCATATTCCACTTGTAAAACTGCTTCACCTGAATTCTTTGTTAAGTGAAGTTGAGGATCAAGCGGAGTTTTTGCAGTCCCATTGGAGTAAGTCTTAAACCTCTCTAGGATTTTTGTAGCGTAATGATCTTGAGATAGAATTATTCCTTTTGAATTTCGAATAATCTTAATCCCTAGAATTACATCTGCTAATCCCATGTCTTTCATATCAAACTTTTCACTCAGCATGTTCTTTGTTTGAATGATTATATCTTTGTTGCTTCCCATGATTAGCATGTCATCTACGTACAAACACAACAACACATAACCTTGTGAATTACTTTTGATATAGATGCACTTATCACATTCATTGATGTGAAAGCCATTTGACATCATTACACTGTCAAACTTTTCATGCCATTGCTTCGGAGCTTGCTTGAGTCCGTATAGCGATTTGACAAGTCTACCGACTTTCTTCTCTTGTTCGGGAGCAACATAACCCTCAGGTTGATTCATATAGATCTCTTCCTCTAAATCTCCGTTTAGGAAAGCAGTCTTAACATCCATCTGATGTATTTCAAGGTTTCTTAAAGTTGCGATTCGAATCAACATGCGAATCGAAGTAATTCTCGTCACTGGAGAATAAGTGTCAAAGAAGTCTAATCCTTCCTTTTGACGAAATCCTTGTACCACAAGCCTGGCCTTATATTTGTCTATAGAGCCATCGATTTTTAGCTTAGTGGTGAAGACCCATTTACAACCTAGAGGTTTGCAACCTTGAGGTAGGTCTACCAACTCATAAGTATGATTTTGCATAATTGAGTTGATTTTACTGTTGGATGCCTCCCTCCGGAAAGGTGCATCAGGTGTAGACATTGCTTCCATGAAAGTTCTTGGACCACTTTCCGCTAGGAATGCCATTATGAACTCAGAGCCAAATGTCTTTTCCTTACGAGGTCTCTTGCTTCGTCTAGGTTCAGCTTCTTCTTCTTCTGCAGAAGTGCCTGAAGTGCTTGTCTCATTGCTAGCATCTCGTTCGTCACGAGTTCGTTTAGGATTTCCTCTATCCTTACATGGAAACACATTTCGAAGAAGTATGCATTCCTTGACTCCATTATTGTGTTTACATGAATGTCTGGTATATCTGATCTATGTACCAGAAATCGATAGGCACTGCTATTGTGCGCGTATCCGATGAAAATACAATCTACCGTTTTAGGTCCAATGGTGACCTTTTTCGGAAGTGGTACTGCAACTTTTGCCAGGCACCCCCACACTTTCAGGTATATATACGAAGGTACAATACCATTCCAAAGTTCATAAAGAGTTTTTCCTGTGACTTTGTGTGGAATTTTGTTCAGGATATAATTTGAGGTAAGCAGAGCTTCCCCCCCACATGTTCTGGGCTAACCCAGATTCCTGCAACATTGCATTCATCATTTCCTTGAGAGTTCTGTTTTTTCTTTCAGCAACTCCGTTGGATTCAGGTGAGTAGGGAGCAGTTGTTTGATGAATAATGTCATGTCCTCTACAGAACGCATCAAATGGTTCACTATATTCACCACCCCTATCACTTCTGACCTTTTTTATGGTCTTGCCGAGTTGGTTTTCAACTTCCAGCTTGTATTCTTTAAATTTGTCCAAGGCTTCATCTTTACTCCGCAGTAGAAAGATGTAACAATATCTCGTGCAATCGTCTATGAAGGTCACGAAATATTTCTTGCCTTCATCTTTACTCCGCAGTAGAATAATGACATTGTGTTTGTTTTTCTTAGAGTCAGTTGTTTTATCGAGTCAATTGTTTTATTGAGTCAAAACTTGTTGGAGATTATGATCATGTGCTTGAACCTATTGATTTGATTTTGTTTTTGAGTGCACAGTGTTACAGGATCAGTTCTAGATCGACTAATGAAAAATCCAAAGACTGACCAGTTGACTAGAAAACATCCATGTCTCCAGCAAAGTTCTTCTGAAGCCTGAGCCAAATTTTTGCACTTCATCAATGTGGTTAGT
>PKML01026619.1:72610-149373 GCA_002933935.1 Eutrema yunnanense | reverse complement strand
TTAGATCTTAGGATAATTGATTAGGCACGAGAGTGCGATTAATTACCTGATAGAACCTAGGTGAGCAAATTGATTATTCGCAAAGAAATTTGGTTTAATTGATTTGTGAACATATCAAACCTGTTATTAAAGCTGATTTAGACTTTAGGATTCGCAAAGAGATTTGGAATTCCTAGGATTTATATTTTGATAATTCTCGCAACGACAGTTGGTTAATTATACTTTAGTGATTTGAGTTCTAGAACTGCGCTAAATCTGAATCCTGCTAGTTAGTTTATCTGCATTCATTTATTTTCTGAGAAAAACCCTGGGCCTATATTTTCCCAATCGAATACAACTCTTTTATTTTCTGCACTGCTTTTAATTACATATGTCTGGCTTAGCTTAATTCTCAACTATACAATCTATTATGCGTTTCTGTGAGTCTTCTGTGGTTCGACCCCTAGCTTTACTATAGCAACTGCTTTAGTACTTTAGGGTATTAAATTGAGAATCTCCCGTAGTGCGACGGGTTTTAATAGATCTATGAGTCCCAGGATACAACCAAAGTAATCTGTATCATCTACACTTGATATCAGATCTGTCGAACATTATACTACGATACTCTCGAATAGAAACTTACTCTAAGCAGTAGGGAATTGAGAGAACTCTTGCTATAACTTTTTAGGATGTGTTTTTAGTGTATAAGAGGATGATTTTTAAGGTGAAAATCGGACTGTATATATAGGAGAGAGACTAGGGTTTTTCCCAGACAGAAAAGGAATATTCTTCAGAATATTCTAGCGGCTGCGATTTTTAAGTCGGCCTGTTGAGTATCGATCGATACCTCTAAAAGTCCATGAGCCCAACAAGGCCCAATGTGCGATCGACGCACGTGTGGTCTTTTCTTCTCTCTTGTTGTTCATTATTTAAATTAATGACACAACTATTCCAAATATATACACGAGAAAACATTTCTCGGTCAATGAAAACATTTCATTAGAATGAGCTTAACTCATTTCTTTTCACACTAACATAAATTTATCAAGCCCTCAAGTTTTGACAAAAAAATTAGTTCTAACATGGATTGTTCTGGGTGGACAGCTACTAATGAACCATCGATGAAAAATAGAAAGATATTACAAGTCTGATCACGAGGTGTTGATATCAGAAGCTAAAATGGGTTATTAGAGAGAAGGCTGATGCAGACATGCATCTCTCGTTTTGCAAAAACATGCGAGAGTTTGAATGGAAAGCTAAAGCATATCGTTCAGAAAAGAAAAGAGGGAAAGCGTAATGGTAATGGTAATGTTAAAGAGTAATAACTCTTATCTTTTTTTGCCGGCAAGAGTAAAACTCTTAGGGGGGGGGGGGGTTTGGGCGATATATTTTTAAAGATTATTAGAGTTTAAGATTCTATTGTTATTGGTTTGTGGATTGTTATATTCTTATTAAAATTTTGTGTTATTGGTATGATGATTTAGTAATTCTTCTGTTATTGGTGTGTTGATTTTGTAATTCCATTAAAAAATTTGTGTTATTCAAAAAATTGAGTATTTATTGATTTTTCAATTCTATCAAACTCTAGTATTATTGGTACAATGATTCTTTATATTTTTAGTCATTAACAACAACTTTCAAAATACTAGAGGTATCATATGTATTCTTAAAATCTTTCTCCACTATCTATCCTCGGCTCATCACCATCACATTGTCCCAAAACAAAACAAACCAAAAACAAATTTGTAATATAACAAAACAATACCACAACCACATGTTTAACAAAAAAAACATATTGTGAAAGTTGGAATAGAACGGCTTGCCCTTTATTAGATACGAAGAACGATATATATACAAGCGTGAGAACCCTAGTCTCTATACAAATAAGGAAACTTAAGAGAAAAGGAATATATACAAATCCATCCCGTAATACTCCCCCTCAAGTTGGCGTATGGAGATCACAAATACCCAACTTGCCACGAAGAAATTCGAACGCAAACCGAGAGCTTTCGTGAGAATGTCCGCTAGCTGATGTTTGGAAGGTACATATGAAGTTTGTATCAATCCGTTCTGAATCTCATCCCTTATGTAATGACAATCACGTTCGATGTGTTTGGTGCGTTCATGAAAGACGGGGTTGGCCGTAATGTGTAGAGCTGCCTTATTGTCGCAAAACATTTTGATAGGCTCCTCCGACGTGACTCCAAAGTCAGAGAGAAGACTAGAGACCCATTTGAGCTCCGAAGTAGTGAAAGACATAGCTCTATACTCAACTTCCGCTGAAGATTTGGAAACAACTCTTTGCTTCTTGGTCTTCCAAGCAATAGGAGATCCACCGAGCAATACGGAGTAACCCGTGAGCGATCGCCGTGAAATTGGACAAGAAGCCCAATCTGAATCGCAATAACCTGAGATCTTTAAATCTCCATTTGCCGTGAGCAAAATTCCTTGTCCGGGACTTCCCTTAAGATAGCGTACATCACGTAATGCCGCAAACCAATGTTTGATCCGAGGTTGATGCAAGAACTGAGCCAAAACATGTACCACATACATAAGCTCAGGTCGAGTAATAGTAAAATACACCAACCGTCCCACTAAACGCCGATACTTATATGGTTCGTCAAAATAATCTCCTTTAGGCTCTTCTAATATGTGGTTTTGTTCTATCGGTGTGTACACTGGTCTTCCTCCCAAAAATCCAGTTTCGTTAATGATATCCAATGCGTATTTTTGCTGTGACAAATAAATACCCTTTGAAGATCTTGCAACTTCAATCCTTAAGAAATATTTAAGATGCCCCAAATCTTTCATATGAAAGCATTGATTCAAATACCCCTTGAAACGAACAATTGCCTCTTCATCATTCCCTCCAATAAGTAAGTCATCGACGTAAACGATCACATAGAGACACATCGTTCCCCGAGTCAAAGCAAATAAAGAGTAATCTGAATAAGACTGAACAAATCCATATCCGATCAACGCATTCGTGAGTTTAGAGAACCAGCACTGTGGTGCTTGTTTTAGACCGTATAGCGACTTTCGCAACCTCCATACTTTATTCGGACCATACGCTTTGAACCCCGGTGGAAGCCTCATGTACACCTCTTCTTCTAAGTCTCCATGAAGAAAAGCATTGTGTACATCCATCTGATGCACAATCCAATTCTTAACAGCCACTACCTTGAGAAACATGCGGACCGTAGTAAGTTTAACAACCGGCGCAAATGTTTCTATGTAATCTTTGCCCTCCTTCTGGTGATTACCCATGACTATCAAACGAGCTTTATGTCGCTCAATCGTACCATCCGAATTATATTTAAGTTTGAAAACGAATCTGCACCCAATGGCTGTTTTCCCCGGCGGTAAGTCTTCAATATCCCATGTATGTTGTTTTTCCAAAGCCTTAACCTCAAAATTCACAGCATTCCGCCAAACTTCAAGTTGCATTGCGTCATTAAACGATTCTGGTTCATATCCAGCAGTGATGGCTGCGAGAAATGTTGCATGATGGGCAGAAAAACGTTCACATGTCACATAATGAGCAAGAGGATAGGTGACCGTACCTGAGCTCGAAGATGACTTTAGTGCAGGAGAGTGCGAGAGGTCAATATTACAAGTCGTCGCGTAATCCTCATAATTCTGCAACCGAGTATTCATGATATTTCTTCTGTGAACGCGACCAAGTTCTGGTTATGTCGAATTAATTGTCGGTATCGAAAGGGAAGACGGTAGCTCAGATGGCGGAGACACAGAAGTCTCGCCATTTTATTTGAAACTCCCCCTGACGTCTACAATCGCTGGTGATGGCGAGTTATGTCGATTTAATTGTCGGTATCGAAAGGGAAGACGGTAGCTCAGATGGCGGAGACACAGAAGTCTCGCCATTTTATTTGAAACTCCCCCTGACGTCTACAATCGCTGGTGATGGCGAGATCACTCTATCCTCGGCTGAGCTCCCCCTTTCATCACCGTCCAGAAAATCATTATCACAAAACAAAGGCGTAACGAGATATGTAATACCGATGTCTTTGTTTTTGGTTGTAGAAACCGCAAAAGGAAACGTCGTCTCATGAAATTTCACATCCCGTGAGACAAAGAACTCGTGCGTCTCCAAATCATACAACATCCATCTTTTTTTCCATATGGATATCCCATAAAGACGCACTTTCTACTCCGTTCTCCAAATTTGTCTTTATCCCGAGAGATCTTACGAGCATAGCTCAAACATCCAAATACTTTCAAGCCATCGAATAAAGGTGCCTTGCCATACAGAATTTCATATGGAGTTTTACCTTGCAACAAAGGTGTAGGAGTTCGATTGATAAGATGACTTGTTGCTAGAACACATTCTCCCCAAAATTTGACCGGTAACGAGGCTTGGAACATCAAAGAACGAGCGACATTGAAGATGTGTCTATGTTTGTGTTCCACACACGTGTTTTGTTGTGGTGTATAGACACACGATGTCTGATGAAGAATTCCTTCTTGCTCGAAATAACGTCTCAAGCATGTGAATTCAGTGCCATTGTCAGTTCGTACAGCTCGCACTTTCTTATCAAATTGGCGAGTGGCCATAGCACAAAATCTCTGCAAGCAATCAGATACTTCACTTTTTTCAAGCAATAAATAAATCCATATTGCTCTGGAATGATCATCCACGATCGTTAGAAAATACACTGCCCATGACGTAGACGGAGTACGATAAGTGCCCCAGACATCACAATAAATGAAATCAAAAATACCAACCGATTTATTATTGCTTTTTGAAAAAGAATCCCGAGTTTGTTTAGCTCGATAACAAATATCACATCCTCCGTCTATTTTAACGGATTTATCAATATCTAAAACACCAGATAAAGAAGACAAAACACGAGCATAGGGGTGTCCGAATCGACTATGCCACAAATCATGTTGAACATTGGTCGTTGCGTTGTTTGCTTGTCCACAGAAGGTACCCCTAAACTTGTAAACCCCATCACACTCTTCATCCGCACCAATCATCGAACTTGTCCACAGAAGATACCCCATGTCCATTATTTATCTAGCAAGTTCATTGGGGAAATCATTAGAAAAACTTTTTCAGTATAATGTTATGTAATTTGTCGGTATAATTACTTTTGTGCAATACTATCCATATAAATAGCATATAAATAAAAAAAATCCATGGGGTTTTTTGAGAAAAATAACCGGAAAAATGCTTTAAAAAACATGTACTTACGACTTTCAGCCAAAAAAAACTCCAATTACGTGTTGGACAAAATAAATTTTTAACTTTCGTTGATTATATATTTTAATCTCATATTTTTTTGTTGACTAAGCCAATTTAGGCTCGTCGTGAAAAATATTAACAGATCAATTAAATGGTTAAATCTCGCTTAGACGTGGTTAACCAAAATCCCATAATTTCTCTCTTAAAAAAAACAGATCTCATCGTCTTTCATCTCGATGACTCCGCCGCCGTCGCGTTGTCGTCGTCGGCTGCTCCCTGCAACTTCTTCTTCGGCTAGCAATTCAATCGGTCAACTATCTTCATATACCTCTCCAATGGTTTCGTCCTCCAAGAGACCAAGACAAATCGTGAGAAAGCTCCGGTCAACCTTACGGGATCTGTCTCCGTCCCTATCTCCGGTGCGGTTCCAGACGACATCCCAGATCCTCGATGGCCCTTCCTTCATCGGTGGACCGAGAAAGTTTCTTCTCCGGCGGTGAAAGTCTCTCCGGATTTGGAGAATTCTCTTCCGCCGACGGTTATTCAATCTTCTTCTTCTTTGTCGGTTTCTCATCTCCTCTTCTTTATCTCCGATTCAATTCAGTTGTTTAGTTCCGACTATGTTCGGATTTTAGTTTTTTGTTAGTTAGTTTGTTTGTTTTTCTTTTCTCCTTTTGCAGATATTAGATCTTTTCCGGTTGGAAGAGACTGATATTCCCATATTTTACCCGTTTTAACATGCATTTATGTTATTGTTTTGTGTCTCATGCAAGTGTATTGCATAGTTTTTATAGTATTTTGGTTTTTATTAGAGTATTAGGTGTTTAAATTATGTCCTAGTGAGTTTTTCATGCATTTGGAGTATTTTTAGGTGTTTTGGAGATAGTTGATGATGTTTGGAGTTATGGATCATAAGAGAAAGAAGAGTCCGTCCGAAGTGTCTGAATGAACGGGTCGGACGAAGGGTTTCCCGTCAGATCCAGCTTCAATAGTCATAATAGAAGTTGTATAGGAAGGAGTTTTCTGTCCACAGGAGCTGGAATCAAGTCATTCTAACGTGTGTTTTGAGAGATATGGCTGATTTACCAGAGACAGGTCCGCCTGGCCGGACGGTTTCTTCAACACCGAGGTCACAAGTCGGTGTGGAAACAGAGAGAAAATGCCCTTAGCACTGATGTGCAATACGGATTTGTGACATCGGTATTGAAGCTTCAGGGGATTACACTGACGTCACAAGTCGGGGTGACTGATCGGTGTAACACTTATCTCACCCAAACCAGCCGAGCTCATCCGATGTGCCTGAAAGACCTGGATGGACGAAGGGTCTCCAATCCGAATTAGCCTCGGTGGTCTTCACAAAAGTTGTATCCCAGTGAGTTATCTGTCCACATGAAGTGGTTTGAGGCCATTCGGACATATATTCCAGGAGATATCGTGGTTTTACCAAAGGTTCTACAATACCACCAACCGCACAAACCCATGCCCAATACCGATGTGTTGCACCGATTTGTGACATCGGTGTGAAGCCACTCAAAACCATATTTGACCCATTTCGACCGGATCGGTACCCGGTTTGTCCTGGGTCGACCCGATTCACCCCCTTTCACTATTTTAGCCCAAAAACCCTATTTTCTTAGTTTTATCTCTTTTCTAAGTTTAAAACCTTGATTCTTTGGATTTGTAAGAGAGATCATACACTTTTTATGAAATCTAAGCTTATTTTCTTGTGATTTCCATCTTCCATTTTCTATTTCTTAATCATTATCATCATTAATCATGGTTTATGATACTTTTTTTATAGGATTTATCAAGAACACCATGATTAGTGTAGTCTTTTAGGATTTGAAGATTTGGTTGAATTAGGGTGATTTAATGGTTGATTAATGATGTCTAGGATAGATTATATGATTTCCCTTATTGATTAATGGTTTTAAGGCTAGAGCTAGTTTGAGAAAGTGTATTTAGATCAAAAGACATTTCATGCACACAAGGTGTTCGAAGAAATGTTTTGATGAACTAATTAAGATGTATTCATTTCTAGCCTAAGAGATTAGTTGTCTAGAGTGATTATTTGGTTGATCTTGAATGTTTAGACTTAAAGCTTGCTAATTAGTGATTCACAAATGAGAATTTGATCTTGAATTAGTGATTAGCAAAGTAATTAATGCATTGAGAGAGGATTAGTTAAGATTAGAGATCTTTGCCTAGGGATTAGTCTTCATTAAGCATTGGACATCATCAATTAGCCATTAAATTGTCTTATCTCAATTACCTTATCCTTGAATTCGCCTTTTATCATCATTTTTATATCGTTTAGTATTGCTATTAGTTGTTTCTTGCCTTAATTAAGTTAGACCATTAGCTTATTCAGCAAAACTCATCTTATTAGCTTAACTTAGGAAGTTATATGCATTCTTGGTGCATTGAGTCAAACCCATTGGATTGATACCTCATATACTACTTTGTATATTAAGTAATTGATCTCAAAACTTGCAAAAGTCCTTCATCAGAGACCAAATGCGAGTAGGCTCTGTGGTTGTAGATTTGCTCGATTCCTTTGTATCGGAGAGTAATTCTTCATACGCCCTTATGGAAACTTGTGATCGGTTTTGCGACTGGTCAGATCTTTGGCCTTGCCGCGACTTTCCGAGCTTTAAGAATCTACGACTCGCGGATCTCTGTTTCAAAACACATGGCAAATTCTGCAGAAGGTGGAGTGGTGATGAGATCTGGGGAACGAGGCTCGCTTTTGATGGATATTGTCACCGGAGACAGTTGAATTTCTCTGACAAATCGGCTCTGGTGAAGCTTACGGTGGTGAAGTGGTTGTTTCTTTTGAATTGGGATTTTGTTTGTATTTTAAAGTTGGGCTCAGATCCACCATATAACTTGTCCATTTGGGCTTTAATGCAAATGTCGACTAACAAAAAAAAAAACAACACGTTGTCGTTTTGAATAACGACATTTAAGTGAGATTTAACATCGTCTAATTGATCTATTAACTTTTTTCACGACGAGCCTAAATTGGTTTAGTCAACAAAAATATGAGATTAAAATATAAAGTCAACGAAAATTGAAGATTTATTTTGTCAAACACGTAGTTGAAGTTTTTTTTTGCTGAAAGTCGTAAGTTCATGGGTTTTTAAGCATTTTCTCGAAAAATAACTATATGTTGGTCTGCCTTCTAACTAAGAAAATATAACGTTTTTAATAGGAAAAATGATTCGTAGCTACACGAAGTATACATCATCACATGGCTACACATCTGGACAAACTTATTGTATCTCTAACTACACGAACTTTATGTTAACCATGACTTCATATATTAATTAGAACTAATTATGTGTTTAACACCATAATCATACATGAGCCTGCCGGAACAGTACACCGGACGTCAGAAGCCGTCACCGGCCGTTTGACTCCTGGTTACACATAATTGAAACCCGACCCAATTGATCCAACCCATTCACAACCCGACCCGAGAACTAAAAAATAAGACCCGACCATTTAAAAAACAAGACCCGACCATCTAAACCTATCCGAGTGAAAAAAAATAGAAAACAAATCCTATGCTTTCCAGACAAAATCGTCTTCTTCATCGAGCTTAAGTCACGAAGAACACTGAAGATCAGAAATTCGACATCGTTGGCTGCCATTGAAACATGTTTCATAACAAAATTCAGAAATCCTTAGATAGATATATGATATGTGATATGCATATAGGTTGTTTGATAGAATGTCTCACCCAGAGGAAATGGCTTTTTTTTAGATGGAGTTAAGTTCAGGATCCTCTAGTAACAGTAGGAGCAGATCAATGGGGGTTCGAAAAAAGTGTGAATGTGGATTGCTTGCAAAGATTTTCACGTCTTGGACGGATAGGAATCCGGGTCGAAGATTTTTTGGGTGTGAGTTGTATAAGGTATGGTTAGACTGAAACTTTAGTGATTTTTAACTTATTCTTATGTTTGTAATAAATTTTATTTGTCATTAGGAGGGTGGGACTGATGATTGCAAGTACTTTCGGTGGTTTGATGAAGAAGAGGTGAAAGGGTGGCCAAAGAGAGCATTGATTCAAGCTCGAGATGAAATACGTGAGAAGAGTAAACTGATCGATCAACTAACCACGACTATCAAGGAACTTCGTATAGATTTGGAGAATCAGTTGGAGATATCAGCAATGGTTAGTGAGGATGAAGTGACGAAATCTGAATGTGAGCTTGGGTGGAAGACAAAGCTTAATGAAGCTGAAAATATTGTGTATCGACAACGTATCATCATCTCGGGATTGACCGGATTGCTAGCTCTAACATTTGGAATCATTGTGTTTGGTTGATTTAGGGATGATTTCTCTTTGTAATGACATCTAGTACTTTCGGTGGTTTGATGATGACTCCTCTTTTGAATTTTCTGTTTTGAACATTTATGGATGACTTCTCTTTGTAATGACTTCTATTTGTGATCACTTATCTTATGTATCTTATGTTTTGAACATCTAAGTATCATCCAAAAGACACAAGATATACTCCATTTATCATTCACAAGACATAAGATATCAAAGTATCAATTTCAGCTTCTGACCCGAGAACATGTAACAACAAGTACAAACCGATTACAAACTAAGCATCCAAAAGAGTACAATGTGCTTCTTACCCGAGAACATGTAACAACATGTAAAAACCGATTACAAATTAAGCATCCAAAAGAGTACAATGTGCTTCTTAAACATGTAACAACATGTAAAAACCGCCCCACAATCTCCAAAAGAGTACAATGTGTTTTCTCAAAAAACATCCCCAAAATGAGCAACATACCCGAGAACATGTAACAACATATTGTTACATGTAAAAACATACCCACCGTGAATCATCCAAAGAGAAAATGAGCCAATCGACTGCTTCTTCTGAGTCCTTGCATTGGATGTCCTTGGCTTGCTTAGATTACTTCAGGTGCGGTTGAAGAAATTTATTGGACTTCAACTTCATCCTCCATCTGAGCGCCAAAATCTGCTTCCATTTTAGCTATCTCTTCAGCTTCTTCTTCAGCTTGCCTTTGAGCATCCATGTCAGCTTCCACTTGAGCTTCCGCATTATTTTTCTTTCTCTTTGCCCTTCTCTCCGAAGACTGTCAAGCAACAAAAAAAATGCAACTAAATAGCTCCGCAAAACAACATAACTAAGCAACAAAACTAACAGCAATTGAATAGCAACCAAAACAGCATAACTATGCAACAAAAATAAAAGCAATTGAATAGCAACCATCCAAAATAACTGAATAGCAAACAAATATAATAGCAAACAAATATAACTGAATAACAAACAAAAATAACAGCTTGAATACCTCTTTTGGACACCTTCTTGAGTTATGTCCTTTGTCACCACAAAGACCACAATGCGCTTATCTTCCTTTCCGGCCAACCTTCTTCCTAGGTGGTGATTCATAGACACCATTGATCCTTGCTTTACCCTTAGGTCTACCTGAAGGACGTTTGTAAGGTGGTGCATGAATGCGTCCTCCTCCACAATCAACCCATAATTTAGGTCCATTGATAGGCTTCAAACCTTTTCTATAAGTCTCCTTCCATTTCTCTGTCAAGTAGTAGTCATCAATGTAGTCTTCAACATGGCATGTATTCTCTCGGATTGCACAAACATCATGACAACAAGGAATGCCTGTTAAATCCCACTTTCTTCATGCACATGTATGGTTCTTCAAGTGAACTGAAAATCCAGTAACACCATCAACAATCTCAAACTTTCCTCCAGTGCTAGAAACTAAATAACAATGTCGAGCTTCTTCACAAGATTTCTCCAACTCTTTTCTTGCTTTCTTTGTGTGTTTGGCAACCTCTTTACAAGCAATCTTAGATCTGTTGGCAATCTTAGATCTGTTGGCAATCCTTTGCATTGCATATCTTCTTATCAGCTCTAACATTTGAACAAATTGCTTCTTCCTTGCAGCCTTCAAAGTCCTATTAAAAGACTCTGTTAGATTGTTGTGTGTATCAGCACAACAACATCCAACTCTAAAAAACGCCCTGCACCAGGTACGGTGATCTTTCTTCAGTAGATCATCACATGCCTTGGGATCAAATTCTCTGAATTTAGCCAAATTCACTCTGAAATCAGCCTCATTGTAACTGCTTGCAAGCATTCAGAACATAGGCTTCAACATGTCTGACTTGTGGTTTTTTTTCAAATTGGCATAGATGTGTCTAGCACAAGCTCTATGTTCTGCCTTTGGTAACTCTGTCGCAACACCGTGAATCAAGCTCATGTGCATATCAGAAATGATGGAGATCTTCTCACCTTCACCCAAGTCCAAGTCAACCTTTAGCTGATGAATAAACCACTCCCAGTTGTCATTATTCTCAGCTGAAACTACATCCCAAGCTATTGGATATATCTGGTTATTAGGATCCCTTCCAACGGCAGTAAGCATCATTCCTTGAATATAATGCTTCAAAAATGTTCCATCCAAACCTATTATGGGTCGACATGACTTTTTCCATGAATTCCTCAGAACATCAAAGCAGATGTAGATTTGAGAGAATGCCTCATATCTATCTTCTCTTGTTGTTGTGTTAATCTCCACTGTAGTGTTCTTGTTCTTACTGAAAAGCTAAACAGTGAGCATCAGAAAACAGATTGTTCTACATAGAAATTTGAAAAGAAATAACAAAATGTGATATACACTTACCTCTTAATTTCATGTGCTTAATCTCTCAATCTTGCAAATTGCTCGTCAGTTTGAGCTTGCAGTTTATCAAAACAAAGTCTCCTTCCACTTTGAGCTTGTGGCGGTGAGATGATAATGTTGTACCTTCACTTCATTTCATCTTTGATATCTGGAGCACTCATTTCTGGATCTTTCATAATGTCTTATACAAAGAGATCAGCTATGACATGACTCTTTATCTGTTTACACCTTCCAACAAGATGACATTGATGCTCATCTTCATATGCTTTGACCATCCATTTCCCAATTGCATTCTCCACAGAACAATAAATCTGCCAGCCACAATCTTTTTCATTGTACTTTGCACTCAACTTTATTTTTCCTCATCTATCAAACACTACGTTACGTCTAGTCTTTAGAATGTATTGTATCACATTCTTCTTGAACTCCTTCCCACTACTAAATATTTTCTTCAAGCTGAAGACACCATCAGGTAAATTCTTTTGAACCAACCTATGTGCTTGTTCTTCTTCATCACCCTCTTCATCATCTGTAGCAGGATATACTTCATCTTCATCTGGAATTTCTTCCTCATAATTCACATTCACATTGTTGAAGATTTCCATATCCTCATCAACCTCTTCGGCCTCATTTGATTCAGAGTTATCAGACAAAAGTGCTTCTAAATCTCTTGCATCATCCGTCTCTTCACCTTGAGCATCATACAGTTCATCACCATCTTCATCACTCTCATCAGCAACTCTCTGCTCACTGACATTCTCCTCAGCTCCTACTTGTGCACTCACATTCTCACAAAGTACTATTTCCATTTGTGTATTTTCCTCAACAGATGCTTCCTTCGCACTCTCTTCTTTAGCTACCACTTTGTCAATCTCTTCTTCTTCTTCGAGCTTTTCACATTCATTCTCTGTGTCATCCCACCCTTTCTCAATGTATATATCGAGCTCCTTGTACCAACACCCAACTACTTGCATTCTTTGTTTATTATGCTCCACATATTCCCACATAGGCTTTCTATCTTCAAGCTCGTGAAATGGTAGCTTAAACCACATTTTTCCTATTACTATCCTTTTTGCATTCATCTTCGAGACCACATCAGTGAAGATAGAACCCGGATCGACCTCCACCACATCAACCATTCCATCTACGTAATTCAAGCTTCCTTTTACCCTTTTGAATTGCCCAGAATGATGACAATTTATTTTCACCAATATTTCGTTACTGTAAGACAAAGGAAACATAACACATTTGTAAACCTCAACTAGTCATTAAACAATTATAAAAACAACAACTAAAAGTATGGAATAAACAAACAAAATAAAGCTCGACACAACCCCGACACAATCCCGATATTGTTTTCAAACATAACAAAAATTACCTCATTGGAACGAGAATCAGCAACGCTTCAAGATTCTATCTCGAATTCAGCCAATGATTCCACAAGATTTTTTCGATTTTCGGCCTCTTTGAATTTTTAATCCTCTCTAACCTTAGGTGGAAAGCGACAAACTATCGGGGAAGATGAACCAGTTGTTTTTTTGTTTTTACAGTCGGGTCGGGTCGGGTAGGTTTAACTTGTTGGGTCGTTTTTCAAATTTCAAATTTATTGGGCCGAATTTGGGTCGGGTCAATTGGGTCGGGTTTCAATCATGTGTAACCGGGAGTCAAACGGCCGGTGACGGCTTCTGACGTCCGATGTACTGTTCCGGCAGGCTCATGTATGATTATGGTGTTAAACACATAATTAGTTCTAATTAATACATGAAGTCATGGTTAACATAAAGTTCGTGTAGTTAGAGATACAATAAGTTTGTCCATATGTGTAGCCATGTGATGATGTATACTTCGTGCAGCTACAAATCATTTTTCCTTTTTAATATGTATAGCATCAAAAACATACACAAAGAAATAGAAGAGATCAAAGGAGAACACAATTTAAATAAAAAGGAAGAACACCCGACTATAATACTATATCATGTAAATTAGGTAAAGAGTTTATCTTTGATCTCCGAAAAGAAGAACCTGATGACTTATGAGAATCTTACGTGATTATCAGGATACTTAAATGTTGTCGTTATATTATGTTTTCTAACGATAGCTTATTAACTTTTGAGTCATGACACATGAAAATGGAATAAAGCGGCGTTGGAAGCCGTGTTATAACAGAAAGCATGCAAACAGATTGGAGAAAAAGTACATACACATTGTATCAATAGCGTTTAAATCTAATATATTTTCCTCTCAATGTAAATTTAAAAATAGTGAAAATCTAACGAGATACACAATATAATATCTAAAAATACAGAAATAAAATATTAAACATAACAAGAAGCATGCAAGCATATTGGAGAAAAAGAGTACATACACATTGTGTTGTCCATAGCATTTAAATCTAATATATTTTCTATTCAAAGTAAATTTAAAAATAGTAAAAATCTAATAATAATTATCGGTTACGAGATATACAATATAATATCTAAAAATACAAAAATAAAATTTTAACCATAAAAGCAAATACAAAACCAAAAATATATTTACTCTAAAAACAACTGCGCGTATGTGCGAGTACTCACCTAGGCCTATTAAAAGGAGGAAAAATTCAATTCATCACTTTAATTTTCAAAAAAGAATACTCCAAATAGTTTCCCGCTCAGAGAAAATTTTGAACAATAGATCTAAAGTCTCATATTACAAGTTTTAATTTTTTTAAATTAAAAAAACTCTCATATTCACAAGAGCGTGGATTCGAGAAGTCACCAACATTTTTGGGTTTCTCTTCAGAAGAAATTCGAATTTCTCTGTGAATATGGGCGAAGAAGAATCAGAAATCGCTTCCGCTTCCGCAGATCGTCATCTTCTCCACAAAATCGCCAAGATCCTGAACGAGACTCGCACTTCCTACGCTACTCATAACCGGAAGCTGAAGGAGTTATCCACCGTCCGGTCGAAACTATCTTCGTCTGAGTCCGATGAGTCGTCTTCTTTCCGTCGATTCTCATCGGTGTTTTTCAAAACCCTAACCCCTCTTTTCGTTGCGTCCCAACGGAGAACAGCGGCGGCAGAGCGCGTTGTGCGGTTCGTGGCGGAATTTGCTTGTCTTCGAGATAATAATTCAGATGGTGATTCCGAGTGCGACGAGTTTCTGGGTGAATTTCTCAAGTTTTTAATTGCTGGGTCTGTGGCGGCGAACAGAAACGCTAGGTTCAGGGCTTGCCAGATAATCTCTGAGGTATAATAGGATTAGGGTTCCTTCTCTTCATGCTTGGAGTTTAATTCAATTGTTTGAGCGAAGTTATCTTGGGTATTGATCATAATCTGACAAATTTTAGAAATGGGGAAATGAATTTTATGGCCTTTTGGATTGCTTTATTGGGTAGAATCGGATTTGAGGCTGTGTTAATGTGATGATACCTTTAGATGTTTCCTTTCACCTGTTTCTATCAATTGTATTCCGTGGTTGCATTATGAACTGTAGCCTTCTTTTTTTTGCCTTTCCACTTATTCTGTAAATTGTGTTTTTTCCAGATCATATTGAGGCTGCCAGATGAGGTGGAAGTGGCGGATGAACTGTGGGATGATGTAATAGATGGTATGATGTTGCGTGTTCGGGACAAAGTTCCTGTTATCCGTACGTTTGCTGTCAGGTCTCTTTCACGCTTTGTGAACGATCCTGATAATAGTGACATTCTTGATTTGCTCCTCGAGGTGCTTCCCTTGGAACA
Source organism: Eutrema yunnanense (assembly GCA_002933935.1). Taxonomy (NCBI): domain Eukaryota; kingdom Viridiplantae; phylum Streptophyta; class Magnoliopsida; order Brassicales; family Brassicaceae; genus Eutrema; species Eutrema yunnanense. Next base: position 133,767 of record PKML01026619.1, on the reverse strand, counting down.
GAATCCGGTAAAGTTTCTATCTTGTACCGTTTCTGGTTTCCCATCAAAGTCTTGACATCATAACGACATCCTAGATTACATTCTTAATTTTAGTCATCATGCCTGCCAAGAATTGCTCAGCTTTTTAATGTTTCCAGGAGGTACGCAAAACAATTGTTCTATCTCTGCCTCCTTCAAATGCAACCACCCAAGCAATTATCGATTGCACGCTCGATGTTAATGAATCAGTTCGCAAAGCAGCTTACTCTGTTCTGGCAAATAAAGTTCCTCTTCAGAGTCTGAGGTGAATTTGGGCTTAGAGCTTTGTCTCTATATTTCTTTTTTATTCATTTTTCATAGTCAAAGCCAGCCTAGAGCTTTAGTCTTCTTTATTTTCTTCTTCATTGAAATTTTTTAGCTGCCCTCTGAATATGAGTTTTATACTATTGTTTTTCAGTAACATCTGTTCTACAATCTACACTTAGCCTTATTGACAAAAGTTTGATTTTCCTTTTCCCTACTGTCCTTCTCGTTCTCCTGACTGATATTTCTTTGATTCTCCTGCTTTAGCATCAAGCTTAGGACCACAATTCTTCAGAGAGGGCTCGCTGATCGTGCTGTAAATGTTTCAAAGGAATGTTTGAAGCTAATGAAAGATCAATGGCTATCTAACTGTTGTCAAGGAGATCCTATCGAATTTCTTAAATACCTTGACGTTGAAACCTATGAACCTGTAGCAGAATCGGCGTTGGAGGTTCTGTTAAGTGAAGGATTGATAATGCCCACCGATGATAAAAGCATCCAGAAGTACATATTGTCAGCAGATGGTGAAGCTAGAGGTCTGTTGAATTCTGTATTATCTATCAGAAGTTTGCAGTTTCTACATTTGCTTATATTTTGTTATACCTCCTGTGCAGATGAGACCACATGTTCTACACCCAGCATCCAACTAATGGAGCCGGAGATTGCTCTTTACTGGAGGATTGTATGCAGGAGGTTACACAAAAGCGCTCAAGTAAGTTTGCAACTTACCAACTATTCACTGCTGAGGTTAGGTACTTATGCATCAAAAAAAGTTTTTGTGAAGCCACAAATTCTGAAAATTTACCTATCTAGCTCAACTGGATGATGATGTGCTGAGAAAGGGTTTACATATGCTCTTGATAAATTCCCTAACTGGCTGCTTGATTCAAATTCAGAGAATGCTAATCTTGGTCATTGGACAATCTAAACTTAAATGTCCTTTGATGAGCTATCTAACCTGGCTGTTCACTAGATCTTAGGACTGGTACATAAGAGTGATTGTAATTTTGCTTGTAATGGTTTTTATGCTCATACTGTTGGTTTTATATGTGGGACACACTAAGAATGATGAGACTGTTACACAGGCAAAGGGTTCTGATGCTGCTACTGCGATGGGAGCTGAGGCAGCAGTTTATGCTGCTGAAGCTTCAGATGCGAATGATTTGCTGGAAAGAATTCTTCCTGCAACAGTTTCTGATTACGTTGCTCTAGTTAAAGCTCACATAGAGGCTGGTGAGTCCAAATATGTTTTTTGATACCAAAACTTAGTTGTTTTTGTTTGGGGAGATACCCTCTGCTTACACATAATTTTCAGGACCGAATCATCACTTTGCTTCGAGGCAGCTATTATTGCTGGGCACAATGCTTGATTTCTCTGATGCTATGCACCACAAAACTGCAAGTTCATTTGTCCAGGAGCTGCTCCACAGACCTTTTGAGCAAGAATTAGATGAAGATGGGAACAGTATTGTAATTGGAGATGGTATAAACCTTGGTGGTGATAAAGATTGGGCTGATGCAGTGTCCAAATTAGCCAAGGAAGTCCATGCCGCCCCTGGAGAATATGAAGAAATTATACTTGCTGTTGTTGAAGAGCTAGCAAAACCTTGTAGGGAAAGGACTGCGGATTTCCTGCAGTGGATGCACATGCTTTCTCTGACAAGTCTTCTCTTGGAAAATGGAAAATCTTTACATTCACTGCAAGGGAAGGCTATTGAACCAGAAGAGATATTGCATGCTTTGTTGCTTCCAGGGGTATATTTTCTACTCTCCTCTGTATATTTCTTATTGTCATATTTCACTGCTTTAGGCGCCACTTGTTTTATTTTCCCTTGAGTTTGCAGCTGCTTTTCATCCAGCATCTTATTTGTGGTTGTCAATTTTCCATTTAAGATACAGATGTTCCGTATGTCCTCTGCACCCTGTTGTTTCATCGAAAACTGTCAACGTTTATAAGGAGTGGTAGTTATGTAGCTAAGCAACAGCTTATCATGCTGTTGAACCTCTTTTACATGGCATAGTGTTTTCATTGTCCTGCTTTCTTTGACTCTGCACAAACAAACACTCTTTCTGATATGATTAATGTAATGCAGGCAAAACACACTCACTTGGATGTGCAGAGGATTGCTATAAAGTGCCTCGGTCTTTTTGGTTTGTTAGAAAAGAAGCCTAGCGAAGAGCTAGTAAGGCAGCTACGGATAGCATTTTGTAGAAGCCCTCCTCCGATTAGTATTATGGCTTCCAAGGCACTAGTGGATCTTGGGATGTGGCATAGCCCAACAGAAGTTGACAATGCAATGGGACAAGATCTCTTGTCACAATTCGAGGATGAGAGCATTGATTTTGTACCTGTCGACTTGTCCAATGCCAAAGAAGATTTGAACTTAAAGATGCTCGATCTCCTGTATGCTGGACTTGAAAGTGATGACTGGAGAGCATACACAGAGAGCAGTGAAGATGAGTCGGTTAAAGCAACTGTCGGGGAGGGGTTTTCGAAACTTCTTCTTCTAGGAGATAAGTACCCAAACATGCCTGCATCGTTTTATCCTTTTGTTTTGGGCAAGCTGATTGCATTATACTTCAGTGAGGAGTCAAAAGAACAACTGAGGTATAGAGATCCTGTTTCTTTCGATTGGTAACTTTTGTCATCAGAATATCCACTAATGATTTGCTCCGCTTAATTATTGTCCAGGTTCAAACAGTGTTTATCTGTCTTCTTTGAGCACTATGCTTCCCTCTCGGAAAAGCATAAGGTAACAAAAACCATGATGTCCCTTAAGTGCAAGAGGTTTCATGGTGTGTTTGTTAAGTTTTGTATAGCAATTATTTTTCAGCTGAATGATTTGTCATGTGATGTAGGGATATGTGTCAAAGGCTTTTGTTCCTCTCATACGCTCAATGTGGCCTGGGATTGATGGAATCTCTAAAAACTCTTCATATGTTGTGTCAAATCAACGCAAGCGTGCAGTCCAAGCATCCAGATTTATCCTGCAGATGATGCAAACCCCGCTATACAAATCACCAGAAGATTCTATCCAGACTCCACTAGACCGTACAGAAGAAGGGTTAGCCATACGCATAGCCATCGAGGTTAGTTGCATTCCTTTGGCTTCTATATCATTATTATCCTCAAGATCATGAAAGATATAGTAGAGAGTGAAGATTCTCTTGTCCATTGATGCGATGACATAGAGTACTTTTAACCTTCAGAATCTCTGTTCCCTTTATAGTTGGCTAAGAGCTATCATCCCCTTTGCTAATATTGTTTCTTACAGATGGTAAGCTTCAAGGCAAAGAAGACTGCTGCTGAAAAGGCATACGTTGCAGCACTATGCAAAATACTTGTGCTACTCCATCTGAAACCATCAGAGCAAAATGTGATAAAGTTGATGAAAAAGCTTTTAAGCCGAGTCGCGGAATCTGTATGCTCAGAAAAGGAGCTTCTTAAGGAAGTGAAAATGGTGCTTGAACATCTAAAATCTTTGGATGCTTCTCCAAGCGAGGAGCTTTCACAAGATGAAGCAAATTCCATCTTTGGTACATTGATCTTTTGCCTTGTACATTACAGTTTGGTCTTGTTTTTATTTACACATAAAGCTAGATATTTAAAAGTTATGTAGAGTCTCTCTTTTGTCCATTGCTTTGAAGAATTTGATTGTTTCTTTCTTTCTAATGGCTATTTACAGAAACACTAGGAGTAAGTTACAATCTGGACATCACTGCACCTGCAACAGTGCCACAGACACCTGCTCCTTGCTCAACAAGACCAGCTCGATCAAGAAGACGAGTAAGGATTGAAGAAGCATCCTCTGATGAAGATGAAGAAGTAGCATCTCCTCCACCTTCTGCTATGCCTTCTGTTCCTAACACTTTGATGACCCGATCACACCGGGCAAGTAAAGCTGCTGCTTTAGCCAAAATAATGGCAAGCAAAGTGAAAATGAGCGATGCAGATGAGGATATTGAGGAAGAAGAAGGCTCATCTGATGTTACAGCAGAGGATTCAGATGAATCTGATGAATAGATATAGAGAATGAGTTAGGGACTGGTTCTGTTGTTTGTAGGTTTGTTACCAAAGCATATGTTATGAGTTGGTTGTGAAAAGATAGTAGTCGTAGACCTCTTCTTGTGACCAATTCGTTGCTTGTTATGACTTATGTGCGAGTTTCAGTTATGTTTGGTCAATGATTTATGAGAATCAATTTGCCAAAGTCTCAGGTTGGTTCAGCCAATCAAGCTTAGTCTCTGGGAGCACTTAAAATTCTGGGAAAGTCTGTGCGAGTTTATTTAAACAAAAATGACTTAAAAAAATTAAACTTGCTTTTTTTAACCTGTAGAAATCGTATCTTCTGGGAATTGATCATGCTGAATATTTCATTTTTTAAACTTGCCTTCTTTAACCTGCATAAATCGCATCTTCTAGGAATCGAAACTCAAACCTTTTGGTGTCGAAACATTAATTAACCCTAAGTCAATCTAAACCCATACCTCTTGGAGTTACAAAAATGCAGGAAATGCTTCTCGACTGTACAAATGAAGTTGATGATTTACATGGAAATAAAGTGTCACTGATTGAAGAAAGTTTATAGGAGACAGTGATAAGCTTAGTTGATGGGGAAGGAGACATGTTTTAAAGAAGAAAATGATGAACAAAATGGAACAACAAGCGAGAGCAGTGAAGAATATGAGAATTACGACACGGATGACGAATCTAACAAAGAAGACGAAGTTGAGATCAGAAATGGTACAAGTGGAGATGAGTATGAAAGTGAGTCAGAGGATTACGAGTACGATAAATGGACATATTTAATCATGCGAGAGTATGGTGATGAAGCAGATGGTGTTGACGATAATAAGTCTTATCAAAAAGATTCAGATAATGGAAAGTGCGTCCCGAACATGCAAGGAACGTGTTTTGAAAATCCGTCCAATGCTTCACACGAAGAAGGAGGTGGTTATGTGGCACTAACACTACGCAACATTTACGCATAAATCAGAGAAGACGAAGGGTACTATGTTACTGATGCTGCCTCGGTGTTTGATGACTTTAGTGTCATAAAAAAAGATTTGGCCTATGTTGATATAGCAAATACTGAGGATGCAATCTACAAATGTAGATTATTCAAGACAAAGTTAGAATATCAGATAACAATGGCCATATATGCAATTAAAAGACTTTTTCATTTCAAGCAAGAAAGGTCAACAAAGTAGAACCTTGTGTTTAGTTGTATTGATCCAAGATGTGATTGGTATATTTTTGCGAAGGTTGTAAAGAACTCCGACTACTTTGAAATCCGTAAAGCATCATTGGAGCACCAATGTGACATTATTTCGCGATCACAATACATCAAACACGCATCAACAAAGGTTATAGCAGAAGTTCTCAAGTCAAAGTACGGAAAGGGAACACCCGTTCCAAGGGCAAGAGATCCGTCTGAGTTAATGTTGGAAGAATTAAAAATTACGATTTCATATTGGAAATCGTGGCGCGGTAGAGAGCTTGCACTAGAGATGACACAAGGTTCTGAGGAAGGAAGCTTTGGTTTACTGCTTGTTTACCTTTGATATACTTATATATTGCATGTTTTAGCATATATTTCATTTATAGTTTTGTGTATATTACATGCATAATCATGGTCTTGTCTTGCATTTAGGTCTCATTTAGAGATTAGGGCATTTGCACTAGGTCTAGTGTGTTCTTGCATGTTTTGGAGTATTTCGTAGGTAATTGGAGGCAATTGGGCGTATTTGGAGAGTTGGACTTAAATGGGGTACAAAGTCCATCCGAGACGCCGGAAAGATGTGTCTAGACGAATGCCCTCCGATCCGAATCAGCATTGACAACCTTCATGAATGTTGTAGAGGAGTGCGTTAGCTTTCCAGGAGAAGTTGAATCAGGCGATTCGGACTTGTGGGTTGAGAGATATGTCTGATTTACCAGAAACAGGTCCGCCTGGCCGAGGCGGTTTTTTCAATACCGAGGTCACTGGTCGGTGCAACTGCTCGGTGTGGAAACAGAAGAAAAATTCCCTTAGTACCGATGTACAATACCGATTTGTGACATCGGTATTGAAGGGTCTCCACTCCGAATTAGCCTCGGTGGTCTTCATCAAAGTTGTAGAGGAGTGAATCAGCTTTACACAGGTGTTTGAATCGAGTTATTTGGACGTATGGATAGGGAGATAAGACGGATTTACTGAAGGTATGTCCGTCTGGCCAAGAGAAAATGACACCGTCCAAAGAACCGGCAAAACGAAGGCCTTCCGATATGAATCAACTCAAACGATCTTCATAAGAGTTGTAGAGGGACGAGTTAGCTGTCTACATGAGTTGGATTCAAGTCATTCGGATGTCAGGTTCAGAAGTTATGACCGATTCACTGAAAACGTATCCAAGTTTCAGCCGGGTCAATACCCGGTTTGTCCCGGGTTGACCCGGGTCCGACCCAACTCAGCAAACACTTTTTTATATTTTAGAGATCTGATTTTTAGATCTATCTCATTTTTTATGATTTTTCTCTCTTTTTCTTTCAAGAACAAAAACCTCTCTTTTTAGGATTTTTCTCAATGATCTTTTGATTTATGCAAGTTTAAGGTTATATCTTTTCATCTTTATCTAATCTTTCACATTCGTATTCCCTAATCATGATTAACATCACCTCTTTCACAAGATTTGGTGTGTTTTTCATGATTAGTGAGTAGTTCTTTTTAGAGCTCATGGATGAGGTAGATTAGGGGAATTTCGTGGTAGATCTTGATGTGTAAGACTTAGTTTACATATTCCCTCTCTTATTTGGTGTTCATAATGCTAGATATAGTTAATCTAGAACTTAGGGAATTTCATGCACACAAGGTGTTTGATGAAATTCCCCAAAGAACCAATTAAGGGATTTTGCTTTCTTAGCCTATGAGAGTAGTTGTCTAAGGAGCATTAGGGCCATAGGAACCTATGTTTATTGCTTGTTAATCATCCTATCACAAACGATGATTTGTTCTTGATTTGGTGATTAACAAAGTGATTAAGACCATTAGAGCGGCTTAATCTTGTTTAAGTATTCTAGGCTAAGGGAATAGCTTCTTTGTTTGAAATGACATCTAGATAGATCATGGAAGGATCCAAAATCAATAACCTCATCCAAGGGCTTGCCTTTATCTTTTTGCTAAACACGTTTTTGTGCTTTGTTACTTGCTTACTTGCTTTCAATTTGAATTATTTAGGTTGTTTAGAAACCAAAAACCTCTCTTGTTAGCTTAACTCGTTTAGTTGTATGCATTCATTGTGCTTGAAACTCTACCCATTGGATTCGATCCTCTTATGCTACATATGCATTATGAGTAATTGATATAGGCAAAATCCTTGTATCAACCTTCATCTTTTGAAGAAATATAACCCAGGGACAGTAGCTAAGCTAGAGACGGTGGAAATGGAGAACAGTTCTAAGAGGTTCAAATACCTTTTCATTTGCATGGGTGCATCGAGAGTTGAGATGGTACATCTCCGAGAGGTAGTTGTTGTGGACGAAACACATCTTATAGGGAAATATAAAGGCTTCTTGCTAACATCAAGCATGCAAGATAGTGCCTTGGCAGTTGTGGATTGTGAAAATGATGCCTCCTGGAAATGGTTTTTCCAAATGTTGAAACCCATATTAGTGGCATCAAAGGACGTCTACTTTGTATCTGACCACCATCGATCAATATCGAAAGGAATAGCTAAGGTATTTCGAAATGTTGCGCACGGTTGCTGTCATGTCCACCTGGAAATGAATGTAGTTAGTCGGTTTATAGGGAAATGACTCTCAAATCTGGTCGGAGTTGCATCAAGGGTGTTTAGGAGGAGCGAATTCAAAGAAGCATTAATGGAAATTACCAAAAAAAGCAGTACATGTGGTGACTACCTAATGAAAATAGGATTTGAACATTGGAGCCGTGCTCATAGCAACGGTGACCATTTCAATCTAATGAGCATCAATATAGCTGAATTGCTAAATGTTGTTGTCGAAAGAGCTAAAGGACATCCAATAATATTGATGTTGGTGTACATACGAGTTGTAATGGTGAGATGATTTTGCATGAGAAAGAAAGCGGCAATGCTGCATAAATCGACCATCACTCCTAATGTTGACAAACATTTTTGCATTTTGTTTGGATTTATCCCCTTAGTCAAAAAAGTGAAGTTTTTGCAATTTTTTTACATTTTTTTAACTTTATCATAACTCAATTTCAAACTCCTATCAAAGCTTTTCAATGTGACAATGGATGCGAATTTAACAACCGCCATATCCTTGATTTCTTCTCAACTCATGGAATCCAGTCCCATTTTTTATGTCCCTACACGTCTCAACAAAACGGTCGGGCTGAACGGACTCTTTGCACTATCAATAATCTTGTGCGTGCACTCCTTTTCCAAGCAAACTTGCCTAACACCTATTTGGTTGAGGCTTTAAACATGACTTCACATCTTTTTAATATCCTTCCTTCAAGCGTTATAAACAATGAAATTTCTTTTACTCGACTTTTCAAAAAATATGTTTCCTATGATCATCTTCGCGTTTTTGGTTGCCTTTATTACCCGAATCTTCTTCTCATTTATGCTAATAAACTCTCACCTAGGTTTGCGCAATGCATCTTTCTTGGTTATCCCACAAACCATCGCGGTTATCGCTGTCTTGTCCTCTCTTCTCGTCGTATTATCATATCCCATCACGTTGTCTTTGATCAAAAGAATTTTCCATTTGCTACAACGACATCCACTTCACCAAAAAGACAGTCACATCTCCTCATTTCTTATCCGCCAATATTGTTGCTCTCCAACATTTCAACACCTCCCCAGTTGGGTCCCACTTCTTCTAGAACTCCATCGGCTCAATCCCCTATTTTATCTTCACCAACAATTTCTCCTCCTCAACTTCCTCCCACGTTTTTTAATTCATATGCACCCACTGCTTAATCATCTTCCCATCATACTAATATTTCTACGTTGCCTTCTTTGACTTGTATTCAACCTATATCTAATGAAACCACTAATGTTTCTCTTCCGTTGACAAGTAATGTCTCTGCTCATGCGCCTCAAAGAATAAAAACAAGAAGTCAAAATGGCAGCAACAAGCCCAAATAATTTGTTTCTCTTCACACTGATCTCGTTTCATCTCTTTCTCGTTCTCATGTTGATGCAGCTCGTGATCCAAACTGGAACTCCGCTATGAATGGAGAATATGGAACACTTAAAATATGGGACACATGGACACTAGTTCCATGGCCTCCCAATACTAACGTGATTCTTTCAATGTGGCTTTTTAGACATAAATTCAATGCAGATGGAACGCTATCTCGCTACAAATCTCGTCTCGTCGCCAAAGGAAAATCACAAGAAGTCGATATAAACTATGAAAAAACTTTTAGCCCCGTTGTCAAACCAACAACAATTCGCACAGTTCTACATATAGCTCTCTAAAAAAATTGGCCGATTCATCAACTTGACGTCAAAAATGTGTTCTTCTATGACAATTTAGAAGAAACCGTTTATATGCATCAACCACCGGGATTCACTGATCGAACGAAACCAAATCATGTTTGCCTCCTCAAAAAATCTCTCTACGGCCTTAAACAAATGCCACACGCATGGTACCAGCAGTTTTCTCAATACGTCACAAAAATTGGGTTCATAAACAATAAAAGCGACGCATCTCTTTTCATTTTTCGTTGTGGTTCCGATATCACATATTTTCTTCTCTATGTTGACGCTGTTATACTCACAGCCTCCTCTCCTACTCTCCTAAGGTCAATTCTAACCTTTTTTAACACTGAATTTTCTATGACATATTTAGGTTTGCTTCACTATTTTCTTGGAATTTCTGTTACCAGGGACAACAACAACATGAAGTTGAGTCAACACAACTACACAGCGGACATCCTACACCGAGCAAACATGTCCAACTGCAAACCATTTACCACTACCGTTGATATCTCCGCCAAACTTCACGCCAAATTTGGACCACCTGTAGCAGATCCAACTTTATATTGAAGTTTAGCCGACGCTCTTCAGTACCTCACAATCACTCGCCCAGACATCACATATGCCGTCCAACAAATATGCTTATATATGCATTACCCGCGTGAGCCTCACTTCAACGCCTTGAAACGCATCATTCGCTACATCAAAGGAACAATCACTCATGGTCTCCACCTCTATCCTTCTAAGACCACCACCCTCACCGCATACACCGATGCATATTGGGCTGGTTGCCCAAACACACGTCGTTCCACGTCTGACTTTTGTGTTTTCTTCGGCGATAACCTAATCTCATGGTCATCCAAACGACAACCAACAGTCTCCTGCTCTAGTGCCGAAGCCGAATACCGCAGAGTCGCCAATGACGTTGCTGAAACAACTTGGATTCAAAATCTTCTACTCAAACTTCATTGTCCCATCACAACCACCACCATTGTTTATTTCGACAACGTAAATGCCGTCTACTTATCTACGAATCTCATCCAACATCAACGAACCAAACATATTCAATTGGACATTATGTTTGTTCGAGAACGGGTTGCACTTGGCCAAGTTCGAGTCTTACATGTGCCTTCTTTTCATCAATACGCCGATATCTTAACCAAAGACCTTGCAACTTTACTGTTTAACGACTTCAAATCGAACCTTCACATCACAGACACTTGACGTTTCGACTGAGGAAGGGTATTAGATTAGGAAATCTGATATTTCATTTTGTATTTTAGGAAACTCTTAATTAGCCTCTAACGGCTACTTTGTGTATTGCTGTGTATATAATACTAGATAAGTACCTGCATATATGCGGGTTTGTAATTAAATATTTTATTACCCGTGAAAAAAATTAAAAACGAAAAATAAAAAACAAACTTAGATCATCCATGAAAATATATAATATATAAATTTAGAAACGATAGAAAAACTAAATGGAAATTAGAGGTTTATATAAAGGTGAGAAATTATAATTTTTTTTCCTTTTAGGATTAATTTCTTTAATCTAAATGGAAAAACTAAGATTTTTTTTTTCCATTTTTATATTAATTTTGCCTCTTAAGANTTTAAGTTTTTTTAATTAATCGATTTTATTTGCTTATAACTTTAACTTGACATGTGTCGCGATCAGGTAAGTTAACAACATTGAAACATTGATTTTTATATAAAAAGATTTCTTTATTCTAAACTGAAATATAGTTTTTCTTTTTTAATCTTTTTGGTTTTTATTCATTTTCTTTTTAGGATTGTTATATACTGTTTAATTTCCTTATTCTAATATGAAATATGAATTTTTTTTATTTAAAACAATTTTGGCTTTTATTTATATTTTTTGTTTAATTTTCTTAATCTAAACATAACTACTAATTTTTATTTTACCTTTTAAGATTATGAATAGATTATAAATATTATTTTTATTGTTAATATTATGTGTTAAAATATAATTAGAAAATTATTAAAAATCTATCAAAATATAATTGAAAATTTATTAAACATGTTTCAAAATCTGATCAATTCACTTGACATGTCTCTCTAACATAATTTCGATAACGTTCAACATAATTTAGTTTTTAGTTTAGATAACGTACAACATAATGTTGGGTGTAGATAACGAAGATATATTAAGCGAGTGTATATAAAGAAGATATTTCATAACATACATAATAATTTCGATTACACAAGAGATTACCTCTAGTTTAGATAACGAAGATGATGTAGCTTATTGACAAAATATGTGAGTGAAAGTTTTTTTGGTTGTAAAATTGAAAACAAAATATCAAATTGGTTATATAGAGGTGAGGAATTAGAATTCTTTTTCCTTATAGGATTGTATTCCTTTTTTTAATTTCCTTTATCAAAATAGAAATTTTTTTATCTCCTTTTTTAACTTTAACTTTTATTCTTTTTTAAATTTAGCTTTTAGGATAATTTTTGGTTTAATTTTTCTTTGTTTACTTTCCTTTTTATGATGTCAATCTATTGTTTTATTGCTTTATTATAAACATAATTTATTTTTCATTTTTAAAAAAATCTATAAGATAAATTTTATTAATCTAAAAACAACTTTTATTTTCTTTTTTTTGCTAACTTTATTTTTAGGATTAAGTCTAAATTATATTTTTTTCCTTTATTGCTAATATTATGTGTCAAAACTTTAAGATAAATTTCTATAATCTAAAAACAACTTTTATTTTTCTTTATTTGCTACCTTTACTTTTATGATTAAGTCTAGATTATATTTTTTAATATTATGTATCAAAATTTAATTGATAATATTTTGTACATGTGTCAAACTCTAATAGATTAACTCGACACGTGTCGTGATCTTGCGAATTACTAACTTTGAATCATTCTCCTTTCTAATGGATTAACTCGACACATGTCTCAATCTTGCGAGTTACTAACTTTGAATCATTCTCTTTTATATAATAAGATATTATGTGTCAAAATCTAATTGATAATTTTTTACACATGTCAAAATCTAATGGATTAACTCGACACGTGTCGCGATCTTGCAAGTTACTAACTTTGAATAATTCTCCTTTATATATATAGATATTAATAATTTTTATTTTTTAAGTTTTATTTTGTCATAATGGAAAAGATTATAAACTTTTGTTGAGTCCTTTAATATTTAATAAACGTAAGACAAAATNATATTTATAATTTTCCCTTTTTAATTTTGGTTGTGGTTGTAGATTATAACCTTTTAAGTTTTCTTTTGTCAATTTCCTTTATTATAAGTTTTCCATCTTTATTCTTGTTTTTTTCTTTTTTAAATAAGTTTTCTTTACTTATTCTTTTTTTCTCTTTTTGTAATATTGCTTATTTTTAGTTTAACCTTTTTTAATATTTGCTTTAATTCATTTTTACTTTTTTAATTAAATTGACACATGTCAAGATCTAAATTAATAAATGTGACACATGTCACGATCTTGTGAGTTATAACTATCCTACGTGTCACGCTCACGTTGAGGGATCCAACTTTATATAATAAATTCTAGTATAGTAATACATACTCAAGCAAATACATGATACCTAATTATATGTACCCCGCATGTACGTCTGGTTTAATAATAGACTAAATGAATAACGGAGACGAAAAACACAATTTTTGTTCCTCACCTTAGCAAATCGGAAAGATATCTCGGAACTGACTGAAATGGGATTCCGGACCTTAGGTAATCACCTTAGCAAATCACCTTACAAGTTCGCGTAGCCGACTGCGACGTCAACCGGGTCCTCGTCGATACAGACAGCTCGGTTGACCTCATCTTCAAAGACACCCTCGCTAGGATGAATCTAAACGGAGCCGCTATCAAGCCGCACCCTATCCCGCTAACCGGCTTCGCCGGAGACACTGTCAACGGGATCGGCACCATCGAATTACCGGTCTACGTAGGCCGGGTCACAAAAATCGTCAAGTTCGTGGTCTTCGATACCACCCCGATCTACAACATCATTCTCGGAACCCCTTGGATGCACTCAATGAGGGCGGTCACTTCGACGTACCATCAATGCCTCAAGTTCCCCAACCAGGCCGGGACATATACTCTTAGGAGCAACCAGAGGGTCTCTCGCGCCTGCTTCGCCATTGAGCATAAACTGCGTCACGCCGCGCCGGCCTGCATGACCATCAACGCGCATCAGCCCGGTGAACCAGATAACCAGGATCTCCCAAGTTGGGACCTCATCGCCCAGGTCAACATCGATCCGCGTGACCCCACCCGTTGCGTTGGCATCGGAACAGACCTTGAAGAAAGCATCAAGAAAGAGCTTGTCCAGTTCCTGGGGCAGAACGTCGCCACCTTCGCCTGGTCAACCGGCGATATGCCCGACATCGACCCGGCGACATGCAGCCATGAGCTCAACGTTGACCCAACCTTCTGACCAATCAAGCAGAAGCGACGGAAGCTAGGCCCCGAGCGAGCCCAGGCCTTCAATGACGAGGTGGAAAGGCTGACCGCAGCTGGCTCAATCACCGAGGTCAAATATCCGGACTGGCTAGCCAACCCGGTAGTGGTCAAGAAAAAGAACGGGAAATGGAGGGTCTGCGTGGATTTCACCGACCTCAACAAGGCATGCCCAAAAGACAGCTTCCCCCTCCCCCCGAATCGATCAGGTCGTCGAAGCCACCACCGGGAACGCCCAGGAGAAAACCGCGTTCATCATGGACCGAGAGACCTACTGCTACAAGGTAATGCCCTTCGGGCTCAAGAATGCCGGAGCCACCTACCAGCGGCTCGTCAACAAGATGTTCGCCGATCAGATCGGCCGTACTATGGAAGTATACATAGACGACATGCTGGTAAAATCTCTGGTAGCAGGCGACCATGTCACTCATCTCCGATCTTGCTTCCGGACGCTGAATGAATACAACATGAAGTTGAACCCGGCCAAGTGTTCCTTTGGTGTCACGTCAGGCGAATTCCTCGGGTACATTATCACCCAGCGCGGGATCGAAGCCAACCCGAAGCGGATCCGAGCCATCACCGACCTCAAATCCCCAGAAAGCACGCACCAAGTACAGTGACTCACCGGGAGAATCGCCGCACTTAACCGGTTTATCTCTCGCTCGACCGACAGATGTCTGCCATTCTACCAACTGCTCCGAGCCAACAAGCGATTCGAGTGGGATGACAAGTGCGAGAAAGCCCTCCAGCAGCTAAAGGAGTACATATCCACTCCTCCCGTCCTGGATAAACCCGAAGGAGGCGAAACCCTTTATCTCTACATCGCCGTATCTACGTCGGCAGTCAGCGGGGTACTAGTACGAGAGGACCGCAGCGACCAAAGGCCCATCTTCTATGTCAGTAAATCTCTGGACGGCGCAGAGAGCAGGTACCCAACTCTGGAGAAACTCGCCCTGGCGGTAGTCGTCGCAGCCAGAAAACTCCGGCCTTATTTTCAATCCCACACGATCGCCGTCCTAAGCACCTATCCCCTCAGAACCATCCTCCACAGCCCAAATCGATCTGGCCGAATCATGAAGTGGGCAATCGAGCAGAGCGAGTACGAGATCGAATACCGAGGACGGACCGCGGCCAAATCTCAAGTACTGGCCGATTTCCTAGTTGAATTGGCACCCGAGCTAGCCATCGACGAAGTCCCCGAGGTGTGGAGCCTGCATGTCGACGGGTCAGCTTCCAAACACGGCTCCGGCATCGGCATACGCCTCGAGTCCCCGACAAAGGAGATCCTCGAGCAGTCTTTCCGTCTGGCCTTCCCAGCATCAAACAATGAAGCTGAATACGAAGCCCTGATTGCCGGTCTGCGCCTGGCGAAGGCGATCGGTGTAAGGAAAATCCGGGCCTACTGCGACCCCCAGCTCGTCGCCAACCAATTCAGCGGGGAATACGAGGCCAAGAATGATCGCATGGATGCTTACCTCAAGGTGGTCCAAGGCTTGGCCGCTGATTTCTCCGAGTTCACCCTGACGAAAATCCCCCGAGGTGATAACACTTCCGCAGACGCCCTCGCAACACTGGCCTCCACTTCGGACCCAGCTCAACGACGGGTGATCCCGGTAGAAAGTATCGACTTCCCTAGCATCGAACCACCAAAAGGGGCCTACCTGATCAATCCCCAGATCGCAGACGAAGACATCCCGCCTCCCGAAGATCTGCCACCACCTCCAGCTGAGCCCGAGCTACCAGACTGGCGAGTCGACATACTGCTGTACATCGCAGACGGCGTCCACCCCCCAGACCGATGGGCCACCCGCCGGCTAAGGAAGAAATGCGCCCGATACACGATGTTGGACGGCAATCTGTTCCGATGGAGCGCCTCGGGACCCTGCTCAGCTGCATCCACGGGCAGGAAACCGTTGACATTATGAAAGAAATGCACGAAGGCGCAAACGGAAACCACTCCAGCGGCCGGGCTCTCGCTCTGCGAATACGAAACCAAGGACACTATTGGCCAACAATGCTTCAGGATTGCGAAAAATTCGCAGCCCGGTGCGAGAAATGTCAACGTCACGGTCCACTCATTCACTGCCCTACCGAGCTCCTGACCACTTCGGTGGCACCCTACCCATTCATGCGATGGGCCATGGATATAGTCGGGCCCCTTCCCCGATCCCGTCAAAAGCGCTTCATCCTAGTGATGACCGACTTCTTCACCAAATGGGTTGAAGCCGAAGCTTACGCCAAGATCACGGCGGAGGACGTCCGAAAGTTCGTCTGGAAATTCGTCATCTACCGGCACGGTCTGCCTTACGAGATCGTAACTGACAACGGTGCCCAGTTCACGTCGGTCCTCTTCAAAAACTTCTGCGCAAAGTGGAAAATCAGACTAAGTAAGTCCACCCCGAGATATCCACAAGGCAACGGACAGGCCGAGGCCACCAACAAGACTATCCTCGACGGCCTCAAAAAACGACTAAACGACAAGAAGGGGTCTTGGGCCGACGAACTGGATGGAGTACTCTGGTCCCACCGCACAACGCCAAAGACGGCAACATGCCGCACACCATTCAGCCTCTCTCATGGTATGAAAGCAATGGCCCCCTCCGAAGTCGGGATCCCCACTACTCGCCGTGCTATGCTCACCCAGCAGGCCGCCCTGAACGACGCCGTGCATTTGAGCGAGTTGGATTTTCTCGAGGAGCAACGCGACCAGTCCCTCCTCAGGATCCAGAACTACCAACAGCTAGCCTCCAAGTATTACAACAAGAAGGTGCGAGGTCGGCTCTTCGCCGAAGGCGACCTGGTTCTGCGCAAGGTCTTCGAAAACACCGCCGAGCTAAACGCAGGCAAGCTCGGAGCCAATTGGGAAGGCCCCTACCTCATCTCCAAGATCGTGAAGCCCGGCGTCTACGAGCTGGTCACAATGACCGGTGACGCAATCCCGCGCTCATGGAACTCGATAAACTTAAAACGCTTCTATTACTAAGCCCCTGGGCTCCGCTCCGCTTTCTATCTTTGTAAGCAAACGAACTACGATTGGCTTAATCCCTTTTACTAAAGGGTACGTAGGCAACCCCTAACCAGGGCTCAGCTATAAATCTAATAAAATCTTTTCAAGATCCAAAAAAAAAAGGAGGGAGAGAATACAGTCCACGACCTTATTCCAAAACCAAGAGAGAAAAAGAGGGGACCGAGCCCCAGTGCTTGCACTCCCCGGCACACAAACTATAAGTGCTAAAGCCGAGCTCCAATACTCGCACTCACGCAGTACACAAGCTGTAAGTACTAAAGCCGAGCTCAAGGCTCGCACCTCTACCAGACACACAAGCACTAAGTGTCTTAAAGCCGAGCTCGCCACTCGCACCAAAAAAGAAGGTACACAAGCATTAAGTGCCTTAAGCCGAGCCACACCTCGCAATAACAAAAAATACATAACGATACACAAGCAATAAGTATCTCAAGCCGAGCCATACCTCGCACCCGATACAAGGGCATGGTCTACGACCTGCACACACGATACTAACAAAAGGATATGATCCGCAACCTATCCTGCCAAGCACTTGCGAACAAAAAAAAAAAAAACAACCAAGGTAACTCTGAACCACAAATTCATTTATTAAACGAGTTGGGCATAAAACGCCATTTTACATAAACGGCCAACAGCCCAATCTTTACAAAAAAAAAAGAGAAGAGAGGAAAAACAAGCAGAAAAACATAAAAAACAGATTCTACAAAGGCACTTCGGCCGATACACCTTCACCCCCGTCAGCACGGGTACCATATAGATCATCCGAGCCCACCATCCTCATATTGGTGCCATGCTCACCAAGAAAAGGCTGCTCGACCCGCTCCTCCCCAACCATGGTCTCAACGGGCAGCGCGGCGGGATCATCCTGGACAACCGAGATCGGGCCTTGGGCTGTCGGCTCGGCTTGGGCAGCCTCCGCGGTGGCATCCGGAGCCAGACCCTCGGCTATCGGATCAGTGGAAACCACCGGCGCAGTAGCACCGCCTTCAGCGCCCGGGGCATGTACTTCCGAGGCCGGGTCCGCGACAGACGGTTCAGAAGGACCTCGGGGAGGATTCGAGGCTGAAAGGAACTCGCCAGGCATGAGGCGCTTGAGCTGAACATCAGAGGTTCGGTCAAGAGGGACATCCAGATCCTCCGGGGTCAAATCCAGAAAGTCAATCCCATCCAGCTGGGCACCATAAAACTCTTCGTCCTCATCCAGCTTCTTTTACCGATACCACGGCACCGATTTCCCGTCCTCAGCCTCCATCCTCTTCAGACACGCCCTCGTTCNTGGTTTTATTTATAATTTTTGTTTAATTTTCTTAATCTAAACATAACTACTAATTTTTCTTTTACCTTTTAAGATTATGAATTGATTATAAATATTATTTTTATTGTTAATATTATGTGTTAAAATATAATTATAAAATTATTAAAAATCTATCAAAATATAATTGAAAATTTATTAAACATGTTTCAAAATCTGATCAATTCACTTGACATGTCTCTCTAACATAATTTTGATAACGTACAATATAATTTAGCTTTTAGTTTAGATAACGTACAACATAATGTCGGGTGTAGATAACGAAGATATATGAAACGGGTGTATATAAAAAAGATATTTCATAACATACATCATAATTTCGATTAGATGGAAGATTACTTCTAGTTTAGATAATGAAGAAGATGTAGCATACGGACGAAATATGCAAGTGAAAGTTTTTTTTGTTGTAAAATTGAAAAGCAAATATCAAATTGGTTATATAGAGGTGAAGAATTAGAATTCATTTTCCTTATAGGATTGTATTCCTTTTTAAAATTTCCTTAATCAAAATAGAAAATTTTTTATCTTCTTTTTTTAACTTTAACTTTTATTCTTTTTTAAATTTAGCTTTTAGGATAATTTTTCTTTGTTTACTTTCCTTTTTATGATGTCAATCTATTGTTTTATTGCTTTATTATAAACATAATATTTGTTTTTCATTTTTAAAAAAAACTTTAAGATAAATTTTATTAATCTAAAAACAATTTTTATTTTCCCTTTTTTGTTAACTTTATTTTTACGATTAAGTCCAAATTATATTTTTTTCTTTATTGTTAATATTAACTCGACACGTGACATGATCTTGCAAGTTACTAACTTTGAAAGATTCTACTTTATATAATAAGATATTAATAATTTTATTTCTTAAGTTTTATTTTGTCGTAATAAAAAAGATTATAAACTTTTAAGTTTGGTCGTATATTAATAATTTTTCTTTTAGTTTAGAGTAATTATAATTGTCTCTTTTTAATTTTGATTGTGGTTGTAGATTATAACCTTTTAACTTTTCTTTTGTCACTTTCCCTTATTATAAGTTTTCCATATTTATTCTTGTTTTTTCTTTTTTTAAATAAGTTTTTTTTTACTTATTCTTTTTCTCTTTTTGTAATATTGCTTTTTTTTAGTTTAACTTTTTTTAATATTTACTTTAATTTTTTTATTTTTTTAATTAAATTGACACATGTCAAAATCTAAATTAACAACCGTGACACATGTCACGATATCGTGAGTTATAATTATTTTACGTGTCACGCTCACGTCGAAATATTCTGCTTTATATAATAAGATTTTTGTTTAATTTCTTTAATCTAAACATAACTACTATTTTTCTTTTCCTTTTACTTTGAGAATTGTGAATCGATTATAAATTTCCTTATTCTAAATTGAAATATGGTTTTTCCTTTTAATTTTTTTTGGCCTTTATTCTTTCTTTTTAGGATTGTTATGTATATTTTAATTTTTTTATTCTAATATGTAATATAGATTTTCCTTTTTTAAAAAACATTTGCTTTTATTTATAATTTTTGTTTAATTTCCTTAATCTAAACATAACTAATATTTTTCTTTTCCTTTTACTTTGAGGATTATGAATGGATTATAATTTTTTTTCCTTTTTTTTTAGGATTAGGATTCGATTATAAATTTTACTTTTATTGTTATTATTATGTGTTAAAATATAATTGGAAATTTACCAAATACCTATCATAATATAGTTAGAAATTTATTAAACACGTGTCAAAATCTGATCGATTAACTCGACACGTGTCTCGATCTTGCGAGTTACTAACTTTGAAACATTCTCCTTTATATATATATATATAGATAGATAGATTTGCTAATGAATAAAAACAGGAGACGGATTGGAATTAACCTATTAAAACAAAACTCTATGAATGTTACAAATATATATATGTCTTCGGTTTGATGTTTGTGTGTTGACATTTTATTGCTTTCTACGTCTCTAGTTTATTGTTGTTCCAAGTTTCCACAAATGGTAATTGTAATCTGTTTGTAACGAGATTTATAATAAAATGGTCTTGTTTTTTGTTTACCAGAATCGACAAGATTAGAGCCGTGCCTAAGGTTTTTGAGACCGTATGTAGGTTTTTTTTGTTTTTTTTGTCAACTATCTTTATTTATATAAAATTTAACATACATAAGAAATACATTCAAAAACAAAAAATACAATATCATAAAACAACAAAGGTAAATTTTGACGATTGAAATATTTACATGGTAAAATTAATACAAAAAACCTTAAGTAGTATTTTTACATACAATAAAGTGGTGACAAAAAAAATAGAAACATATTTTAATTATTTTGTGATCATATACATAATTTTAATGAAACTGTAATATAATGTAATCTCTTTAAATATATATATATATATATATATATATATTTATAAGATAAATCCACTCACAAAAGCTTATCGAAAAATGCTCATTTAATTCCCCAAGTATTTGTAATTGGCAGATTTATTCCTCAACTATTGAGTGCGCAATTTAAAGCTTCAAGATTAACTTTAACTGAAAAAACGGAGATGTTAACGTTGACTTTTTATGAGTCCAATTTTGTGAATTCAACGTAAATTTGAGAAATTAATTTGTCAACTTAAAAGTTGCAGAATTAATTTGCAAAACTATAAAAGTTGAGGAATTAAATTATCATTTCCAAAATATAGTATGTTTTTTTTAATAAAATTTAGTCTTCATTTTAATAATATACACATAAATTATTACAGTATATTCATAATAATTTTGAAAATTGTCTTGTAACATTTAAAACTATTTAATTTGATAAAAATCAAAGCAACTATATAAGAACTTAACTAATAACGTTTTATAGTTACATAAAGTTGTTTTTTGGTATTTTACGTTATTAATAAAGTAATCTTAGTTGATTCTCTATTGTTCATGCGTGAAGGCCTAAATTTATTGGATCTTGCCACCATACGTTTATAGATATATATAGTCATGCCCAATACGTAGGAAAGACGTGATATGACATCGCCTAGGACCACCGATTTTTTTAAAAAAATTACGGGCCACATTTTTATTTTAGATTAATAGTTCTTAGACCACAAAATTTAAAGTTCATGTTTTTCTTTAAAGTATTATTTTCCAATAAAAAATGTTGGTTTGTGTCACATAATTAACCATATAAGAGCTACAAAAAAAAATGTGTGTTAAATTACTTTCCAAAACTCTACTTATCCTTTTTGGGTTATCAATTGTTTTTAAAATAAATTGGAACTAAACTTTAAAAATTATGTGTATATATTTTGAATTAAAATAATTTAAATCCTCAAGTTTTATAATTCTGCAGATTAATTCTCCAACTTTTAGGTTGACAAAATAATTCGTCAAGTTTAAATTTACTTCACAAAATTAGACTCATACATTTTCATACCTAAATTTGCGAAGTCAACATTAATTTGAGGATTTCAAATTGCAAATACTTGAAAAATTAAATGACCATTTTTCCAAAGCTTATCTCCATTTTTAAAGTGTCAACATGGATACAAAAACCGGCACTCAAAATATCCGTTTAGGGAGGTGCGGTTTTAAAAAACTAGTAATTAAAAAAAAAAACAAATACAATAGAAATGGAAAAACAAAAAGACAAATAATAGGAAGCTGGTAAAATTATCGGCCACAAGCCAATGCTAACTAGCTTCAAAGAAATAAATTCTACATGCAAAATGAGTGAAACCAAACTGAAATATATAACGATTCTTCTTCAGAAAATAACAATATATCCAGCAGAATCGATTAATCATACAGACTCCTCCAATCAATTAATATATGATGGAATGGCGAAAAAAATAGCTTCTACAAGCTTATCGTTCTGCAACTTGAGAGTACACCAACCTCCAATAAATAACGGGTAAATGCGTCAAAAAACAAATGTAAATGAATCCTGAAATCCGCGGTTTAGCAAGCGCAACCACCCCCTTTCGGCTCGTTTTCAGTCCCTGCATCTGGTATGCCTTGGAAGTATCTGCGAAACCGAAACAATTGTGTATGAGGGACAGATTGTATAAGTAATCAGAGCTTATTCTTTGCATTCTTCGTTTTCAATTCAGATCACGCACTCTGGAAT
This sequence comes from Eutrema yunnanense, assembly GCA_002933935.1. NCBI lineage: Eukaryota > Viridiplantae > Streptophyta > Magnoliopsida > Brassicales > Brassicaceae > Eutrema > Eutrema yunnanense. The sequence goes on along the minus strand of PKML01026619.1, from coordinate 111,130 downwards.
TCTGTAGAAAAATCCGAGATAGGCATTTAATGTATGTCTCTGTCTTTATCAAGTTAAAGAATTAGACATTTCTGGTAATCACCAAACTCCCGACGCAGTATCAGATTTCTGCCTTCTTACATTTAAACAACATATTCAGACTCTCGGGTTTAAGAATTAGACAATCCAAAAAATGGTAGAATCCTGGATTTATATGTTCTAGATTTCAGTAGTAGCTTAATTCAGTCAAGATTCCATGGTTTCCAAACTCTCATATATTAGAGCCAAACAAAAGAGAAAACTTACAAATCCTGTTCATGCTCGTTCGCAAGAGCAGTTTTGGCAATGGTAAAGAACGCCTCATCAACATTGTAGTCTTCTTTTGCTGATGTCTCGAAATAAGGTATGTTACCATTTGAAGCACACCAGTCAGCTGCTTTCTTCTCAGAGACCTGTAAGTTATAGAGGATGAAACTAGACAGAGTAAAAGAGACAATGACTTAAAGCACGTTGGAAAACGTTTCCTGATATTCCGCTTACCACTCTACTGCTCCCTCCATCTATGTCAACCTTGTTTCCAAGCACTATAAACGGAAATGTCTTTGGATCCGATGGACTTGCCTGTGCAGAACGAGACAATGCCACAGAAACAGGGAATTAATACAATTCAACATATTATACATTGAAAGTGTGAGTCCAGGAAAAACAAAACTGAATAAGGCACACGGTTTATAGATTAATGAATTCTAAAACAGTTAAGAACACGAAACAAGTTAGTAACATACTTGGCTAGTTGGCTAAACCAGTAAACCAAGGACCAGGTAAAGGCAGATGAGCGTTCAAAGTTCAAACATAAAAACATGTTACATTGCTCAATCATCTAGTTTTTTAATGGTAACAGAAAACTTCAAACATGTTATATTCTCAATTTTTTAATGGTAACCAAAAGAGATACAAAAGATAAACCAAACGCTCGTTCTTGCCACATCATCAAAATCTGAAGATTGCGACTCTAAATAGCCAAAGCTTACAATTCATATTATAAAGAAGTAGCAAATTCCTATGTTCCAAGGAAAAGCAGAGCCAACATCAACTGGTATGGCTTGCAGGTAGTGAGATGAGTAAATCATATTGCAGCAAATGAAAAGCAAAAGTGTGCCAGAAAGAAGGAAGCCATAAGAACCTGTTTAAGAAACTCCTCGTGCCAATTTTCGAGAGAGTCAAAGGACTTCGACACGTTGACATCATAAACAAGGGCACAACAATCCGCGCCTCTGTAAAACGCAGCACCAAGACTCTGGAATCTTTCTTGCCCAGCCGTATCCCAAATCTACAACCAAACAGACATAAACAAATGAAAAAAACAGTGAATCTTGAGAGAAAGTGGTCTCAAAGAAAACACTAACAAGCACCTGTAGAGTAACAAGCTTATCTCCAATCTGAATCTCCTTCGTTACGAAATCAGCACCAATAGTCGCTTTGTACTGCAGACTAAACTTCTTATGCACATATCTAAATTACTCGTAAAGGACCCCAAAATATACATCTCAAACAAAGGATTCACAGAATCAAAAGTGTAAAGAAACACGACTCTGATATCTCTCAAACACATCCACGAACAAAGAACGAATCTGAAATTGCAGATTAGAGAAAAAAAAAGTTTGATCGAAGGATACTGATTCATCAAGGAAGTTTTACCAACCCTGGAAAGAGACAATCACAGATCAAAATCAAACATCAAAAAAAAAAAGGAATCAATTAAGAATCAGCATCCATTACCCGCTATCGCCTAGGACAATGACCTTGAGCAAAGTACGTCTTCTCGTCGCCATTGGAATCGAAACAACGAAACAGCCTTGACGATTGTGTAGATCTAGAAGATCAGTGCGCAGGGGAAGGATTTGCGAACAGTGTGAGAAATTTTCTAGGGATTCAATTTCTAATTTGAAAAAAAACAAACAAACAAACGAAGAAGGAACTGGGAAATAGTAAAGGGGCGCCAATTAGATCCCATATCGTTTATTTTGTATATACCTAATAGTTTTGGGGTTTTGTTTTAATAATAGCAAAGATCTGGGGCAGTTTTATTAACAAAAAGAAATTAATATTTATATGTGTTTTTGTAAAACAAACAAAAATTGTTAAGAAAAGGAATGCAATCATTATATGATTCCTCATTCCCACAGATCTCTCTCGGTTACATTAAATCTCTCAAATCCCTGTAATTATGTCATGTGATTATATGTTGTAGTCTTGTATATACGTTAAACATCATCATTCAATAATAATCATCAAAGCTTAATCATTTTTACATGGTATAAGAGACATTAAAAGCCAAACACTCTTTTTTTTCCTCTTCTTCCTCCTCTAACGAGATTGTGCTTGTCAACAACTCACAGGCGATCCTCAACATCAATATGACAAACGTGTCTTGTCTCACTCCCACAAACTATCTCATATGGAGTAGACAAGTTCACACCTTGCTTGACGGTTACAAATTAGCCGGTTACTTAATTAGATGGAACCACACATGTTCCATCTCCCACCATCACCGCCAATGGCAACATTGCTCCAAATTCAAATTTCATAATTTGGAAACGGCAAGACAAACTCATCTACCGCGTCTTTTTCGGTGCCATCACCAACGCCATCCAACCACTTCTCTCCCGTGCTACCAACATATCTAATATTAAATTCTTGTATTTTCCATACACTATCTAATATAAATATAATCAGAAGTTAAAAAACACAAACAAACACATAATACATGAGAATATATATTTTTTTGTCGGCATATGAGAATATATTTAATTCATCCAGATCTTAAAAATTCTAAATAATAAAAATAAAACAAAAAAGGTATATTTTTTTTTTTCTTTGGGGGAGAATTTACATCCCAAATCAAAGAAAAAACACATATTAGGTGTGAGACAAAGCACTATACGAGTAACTGTTTTACTATCTATAATCTGATATTACTCCTATTGGCTTTTTAGAGCTAACATGCATGTGGAAGAATTTGTCATAGAACTCTTATATCTCTCTACTTCATATCTCTTCATCATTAGTCATTTGTCTCTCTCTTACGAAAGAATATCATATTTTTGTTCAATCCAAGTCCCACATCAGAAATTTAGACAAATATATTGTAATATATAAGTAATGTCAAACTTTGACTGGTATGAAACCTTTTGGGAAGGAGCCCAAAAACAAATCCATGCTGACTTTACCACTTGAGCCTAAAACGGACAATATCATACTAATGGGGAGTTGGACATAGGCTTGAAAAGCCCAATAATGACTTCTCCCCCAGCGAAACCTGACACCCATCTTGTACCGTCGTTATCACCAACAAAACCCGCCACCTGACCTTCCACACCGTCAGGAAGACTTTCGACACAAAGCACCAACACCCTTTAATCGCGAGGTCACCTTGAGGGCTCTTCCTCCCACAATGTACATGCAGCCCACACCCACTTTTCCAGGTTCACCTTTTATGAACCCAGGCTCTAATACCATATTTAGGCTTTTCAAGCCTATGTCCAACTCCTCATTAGTATGATATTGTCCGCTTTGGGCCCAAGTGGCAAGTGGCAAAGCCCGCACAAAATTGTTTTTGGGCTCCTTCCCAAAATGCCTCATTCTAATTAGAGTTGGACATTACATATATATTAAATCATATTTGTCTAAACTTCCGATGTGGGACTTGGATATTGATATCCCAACAATCCTCCCCTCAAACCAAGGACCACACAAGCCCTTGGCCTCTAACCTCCTGATATGATCCTCGATGGCACAATGGAGGTTGGTCAAGTAGCGGAGCTAGTAGCCGAGGAGGAGCTTGAACCCGAGGATGCATTGCTTGTTCCGGAAGGACCTATGACGAGAGCTAAGGCAAAAAAGCTTATGGAGGCATTATGAGGACTCGTTCAACAAGTCCATTCTCAACATGGATGTGTGGGTTTGAAGGAAGAGATGCTTCAAACCACATTGGTTTTGATCCAAGTCCAAGTGCACTCTTTTCCTTAGTCATGGTTTTTACCCAATGGGTTTTACATGACAAGATTTTTAATGAGGCCTTGGAACACTTCTCCCTTAAAGCCCATCAAGCAAATTTCGGCCCAAGAAGACCAAGGGACTTGCGAAATTTGAAGTCAACAATTGCATTTATTTTTTCTACAATTTTCGAAACCAAACTCTCCCATTTTCGAGTGGGATTTTTTTTTTTTTTGATAAAATGTTAATCGAGTGAGATTTTTAGACCTTTGAACTTCTTTGCTTACTTAATCTTTGTAAGATCTCTTTGATCAAACAACATCTTTTTATCAAAAATCTTTAGTTTACAATTCTTTTGAGAGTGATTCTCTAGAGATCTTGTGAGCTTTGTCGATTTTACTTGGAGTGATTACGGGAACAAATCGATCGGTAATATCAAAAGGTTTCCATCACCTTTTGTGCGACCATTCTACCGATCTCCGTTGAAGAGGCGTCCATAGTGAGTTTGTTGTCGAAAGGATTTTCGGAAGTGATTTTCACGCCTTTCTAGCTGCTCCACGTTTCCGAGGCTGAGATCCCACCGCCTTGATCGTTGGTTCATTCGTGAATTAACCTCCTCAAAGATTATCAATTCAAGTTTACCTCTCCTTCGAGAGATCTTGCGGGCGAGTGCGTATTATGTGGTATCAGAGCAACTCAAGGATTCGGTAAATTCGTTCCATTAATCTTAGATCTTTATCTTTCGTTTTAAAACTGTTCATCTTCTCTTATTAAAAAAAAAATAGATCAAATAGTTTTATTGGTTTTATCTTTAGATCTATCTAAGCACTTGTTTGTGTTATGGGAAACTATTTTTTTTGAGGAAAATCAAGTTCAGCAAATTCGGGATCCATCCGAGGGAAATTCAAATCCGAGGGATTCATCTGAGGGATCCAAATCCGAGGGAAATTCAAATCTGAGGGATCCAAATCCGAGGGATCCATCCGGGGAACCGAAAAAATCCAAACGAGGGACAGAAGCCCAACGACCGATCGATCCTCAAATCCGATCGATCGATCCTTTTTTACACCAACGAACATATGACAAAACGACCGATCGTTCTGACTTTCGACCGATCGATCCATCACCGATCGATCCATCACCGACCGATCGATCCTTCTCTCAAACCGATCGATCCTCTCTTTTGTAAAATTCACCGATTGGTTTTCTTTCTCTTACTAACTTGTTTATTGTTTGTTTCAGGGCATTATGGCACAAGATGGGCATGATAATAGTAAAAGAGATAATCAACAACAACCCGACATTCCTCTTGACCAAACCGGTTTGAGCGCTATTCAATTACAAGCGGTAACGGACGGAATGAGGCAAATGATGAGAGCAGAAATGCAAGAGATGAATGAAAAGTTTGCACGTGCGATAGAGGCACAAAGACAACCTCAGAATGTGCACGTTGGGGAAGAGCGAAACAAGCCCCGAAGACTACTACGATGATCATTCACCTAGGGAAGAAAGGGGACGACGTCGACGTGCTAGGGAGGCTAGGAGGCGACATGATTCTGATGGTCACTCATCCAACAGTAGCCAAAGGAGACCTAGGCATGGACGAGAAGCTGATAATCTTGGAGGTCTTAAACTTAAGATCCCTTCCTTCCATGGGAAAAATGATCCGGATGCCTACTTAGAGTGGAAAAAGAAAGTGGAGCTTGTGTTTGATTGTAACCAGTATACGGAGGCTCAAAGGTTGCGTGTTGCAGCTACTAAATTCTACGACTATGTACTTAGTTGGTGGGACCAACTAGTAACATCTCGGAGACGCAATGGCGAGTACCCGGTGAAAACTTGGACGGAGTTGAAAACGATCATGCGGAAGAGGTTTGTTCCTAGTCATCACCACCGTGAACTACATAGCAAGCTGAGGAAACTAACTCAAGGGAGTCAAAGCGTAGACGATTATTATCAGGAAATGGAGGTCCTCTTGATAAGAGCTAGTGTTACCGAAGATAGAGAAGCTACGATGTCTCGATTTTTGAGTGGTTTGAACCGTGAGATTCAAGACAGGCTGGAAATGCAACACTATGTGGAAATAGAGGAGCTGCTCCACAAGGCTGTTTTGATCGAACAACAACTTAAGAGGAAGGGTATCACGCGCCAAGCTTTTGGGTCTAGCGTGAGACCAAGTTATTCCCGAGACGAGAAACCAAGTTTCAGGCCGAGAGTTGATTTGAAGCCGGGAACGGAGTCTAAGTCTTTTACTTCGACAATGCCGAGGAACCCTAATGAGAGAGGTGAGAGTTCCAACGGTAAGAACCAAGATCTCCAATGTTAAAAGTGCCAAGGAGAGGGGCATTATGCCAACGCTTGTCCGAACAAAAGGACTACAGTATTGAGGGACGATGGGGAGATCAAAACTAAGGAAGAAGACAAGTGGAAACATCCATCTATTGCGAAGGAGACTGCGGAAATATCATAACGAGGTGAGTTACTAGTTACGAGGCATTCGTTACTTGTTCAAGATAAGACAGAGGAGGAGCAGCGTGAGAACTTGTTTCACACAAGGTGCCGCGTAAAGGGGAAGGTGTGCAGCCTCATCGTGGATGGAGGGAGCTGTACTAATGTGGCAAGCACGACTCTTGTGGACAAACTAGACTTAGAAGTGCAGAAGCATCCCAGGCCATACCATCTCCAATGGTTGAACAACGTCGGACATATGAAGGTAACTAAGCAAGTTTTGGTTCCATTATCGATAGGGAGTTATGGAGATGAGATCCTTTGTGATGTGCTACCTATGGAGGCTGGTTATATACTCTTAGGACGGCCGTGGCAGATTGATCGAAAGATAACTCATGACGATCTCACAAACAAACACTCCTTCGTGTTCAAAGGAAAGAACATTGTTCTAGTTCCTATGACTCCGCAAGAAATTTATCAAGACCAGAAACTCCGAGAGAAACAAAAAGAAGGAGATGCTTGAGTAAAACCCCGACAAAGACCTTTGAAAGCAAACCCGCGAGGAATTCTACTCTCTTCGCAGGAGCTAATGAGGTTAAGCAAGCTTTATTTTTGGAACAATCTTTTATTGTGCTTATGTATAAGGAAGCTCTTATGAGCTTAGCTAATCTTGAGACGGATCTTCCGAGCAATAGTATCTCTGTTTTGCAGGATTTCGATGACGTTTTTCCCGAAGACAGCCCGAGCGGTTTGCCACCAATTCGTGGGATTGAACATCAGATTGATTTCGTACCGGGAGCTGCTCTTCCAAATCGACCAGCATACATGACTAATCCGGTGAAAACTAAGGAACTACAACAACAAGTCACCGAGCTTATGGAGAAAGGCCATATCCGCGAGAGTATGAGCCCTTGTGTTGTACCCGTCCTACTTGTTCCAAAGAAAGACGGAACATGGCGAATGTGTATTGATTGCCGTACCATCAACAACATTACGGTAAAGTATCGCCATCCTATCCCTCGTTTAGATGACATGTTAGATGAATTGCATGGGTCTTGCGTATTCTTTAAGATAGATCTCAAAAGCGGTTATCATCAGATTAGGATGAAAGAGGGAGATGAGTGAAAAACAGCCTTTAAAACTAAGCATGGATTGTACGAATGGTTAGTAATGCCTTTTGGATTAACTAACGCACCTAGTACATTTATGAGGCTGATGAATCATGTGTTGAGATCGTTTATTGGAGTCTTTGTTGTGGTATATTTTGATGATATCTTAGTATATAGCAAGAACTTAGACGAGCATGTAGAGCATTTGAAATCTGTTTTGAGTGTTCTTAGAAAGGAGAAACTTTTTGCCAACTTGAAGAAGTGCACTTTTTGCATAGATAACCTCGTTTTCTAGGCTTTGTTGTAAGTGCACAGGGGATTAAGGTTGACGAGGAGAAAGTGAAGGCTATTCGCGAATGGCCTAGCCCAAAGACGGTAGGAGAAGTACGGAGTTTTCATGGACTTGCGGGATTTTATCGACGCTTTGTGAAGGACTTTAGTACTCTTGCCGCACCGCTTACGGAAGTTATCAAAAAGGATGTGGGATTCAAATGGGGGAGAAGCACAAGAAAGCGCCTTTCAGGCCTTGAAAGAGAAGCTCACAAACGCACCACTTTTGTCTTTACCTAATTTTTTGAAATTGAGTGTGATGCTTCAGGTATAGGTATTGGAGCTGTGCTTATGCAAGAAAAGAAACCCATTGCTTATTTCAGCAAGAAACTCGGAGGAGCAACATTGAACTAACATTACCTCTGGCCCAAAGAATTCGTGATCCATACTGATCATGAGTTCCTCAAACACTTGAAGGGACAGCAGAAGTTGAACAAACGTCATGCTCGATGGGTTGAGTTCGTAAAAACCTTTTCTTATGTCATTTGGTATAAACAAGGTAAGGATAATGTTGTTGCCGATGCTTTATCTCGAAGGTACGTGCTGATTTCTACTCTTGAAGCTAAGTTACTTGGGTTTGAACAAATCAAAGATTTATATGCGACCGATCCTGAATTCAAAGAGGCTTTTCAATCTTGTGAAAAATTTACCTTTGGAAAATATTTTAGGAATGACGGATTTTTGTTTTATGAAAATCGCCTTTGTGTGCCTCACTGTTCTTTGCGAGAGTTATTTGTTAGGGAATCACATGGAGGAGGTCTCATGGGACATTTTGGAATGGCTAAAACTCTAAGTGCTTTACAAGCACACTTTTATTGGCCGCATATGAAGAGGGACGTCGAGAGGATTTGTGGACGTTGTGTCAATTGCAAACAGGCTAAGTCTAAGGTACAATCGAAAGGTTTGTATACTCCCTTGCCTATTCCTACTGCTCCTTGGACTGATATTTCGATGGACTTTGTCCTTGGATTGCCGAGAACTAGGAAATGTAGAGATTCAGTTTTTGTAGTTGTCGATAGATTTTCTAAGATGGCTCATTTCATACCTTGCCATAAAACTGATGATGCATCTCTAGTCGCTGAATTATTCTTTAGGGAAGTGGTTCGCTTGCATGGTATGCCTAGGACGATTGTTTCAGATAGGGACACTAAGTGCTTAAGTTATTTTTGGAAAACATTGTGGACTAAGCTAGGAACTAAACTCTTGTTTTCAACCACTTGTCACCCTAAAACTAATGGGCAAACGGAAGTAGTGAATATAACCTTATCTACTCTTTTGCGTGCAATTATTAAGAAGAATATTAAATCATGAGAAGATTGTTTGCGTCATGTTGAGTTTGCATATAATCATGCTGTTCATTATGCTACTAAGTATTCACCGTTTCAAATGGTTTATGGTTTTAATCCTATTACGCCCACTACAAGAAAACAGTCATTTTGCAACGAATTTTTGCGACGATTTTATTTCGTTGCAAATTTAAATCGTTTTTACGACGACTTTACGACGATTTTTACAAAATGGGGACGAAAATTTTCGTTGTAAAATCGTCGCTAATTGGCGACGATTTACCGACGATTACCGACGACGTTACGACGATTACCGACGACGTTACGACGATTACCGACGACGTTATGACGATTACCGACGACGTTACGACGATTATCAAAATCGTCGTTAAATTGTTGTAATTTAGCGACGATTTACCGATGTTTATATAAAATGTTGTAATATCGTCGTAAAATTACCGACGAATTAGCAAGGATTATTATAAGTTGAACTTTACATCGATTTCCCAACGATTAATGAGTTAGGTGAGCACGTTTAAGTTCACGGTGTACGGTTAGGTAAACATGTTTAAAGTCGTTGTAAAATCGATGTAAACATGTTTATAATCGTTGTAAAATCGATGTTAAATCGATGTAAAATCGTATGGGTGAGACTAAGATCGTGAGAGTCGTGTTGAAGATCGTGAGAGTCGGATACTTAGTTATGGGGTTCGATAATTGTCCAGGTAAAGGGAGCATAAGCGGCACTTCCCTGGCCTTTGGCTCAACCACTGTTAGGACCCTTATCTCCCCACACAACCGTCGCATTGACTCACACAACCGTCGTATTGACTAACACAACCGTCGTCACCCACCACACGACCGTCGTATCGGATAGACGATAAGCTCATTTAAAGCACGCTAGCCTCAGATCTCAACCCATGAAGAGAGAGAAAGTAACCAGAGCTTATGAAAGACGAAGACAAGTCTGAAAACTAGAGAGAGTTTAGAGACTCATAGAGAGAGGTTTTTAGATAGAGGTTTTTAAGGGGAAAATGAGTTATTATTTCACAAGGGGGTACACACATATATATAGTGGAGGTAGAGTGCGCTGACATAAGCGCTTACCTCAGCGATTACATCATCGCTTACGTCACACCTATTACACATTAATTATTGCGATTACATCATCGCTTACATCACACGCGGTTTACGATTACATCATCGCTTACATCACGCTTATTATACATTAATTATTGCGATTACATCATCGCTTACATCACACACATAATTATACATAGCTTGATATTTTTGACTTTAAACATAGGTAGATATATATATATATATATATATATTGACTTTAATGACCACCTTAATGATCTTTGACCGCCTTAATGATCCATCTCGAACTCGATGATATGCTCGTCGCAGCATCCGTAATAATCGTCTGGACATTTGTATGAGATTTCAGGATCGTCGAAATCGTCATGTGGTTCTTCTTTGTTTAAACCGAACTTCTGTCCAATCTCGTCGATATTCATCTCGTCGTCCGGAGACTGTGCATCCTGGAAGTATTCTTGAGTGTTAGTCGCCGGAGCTGGTGATGGGACCTGATTAGTCGCCGGGGCTGGTGCTGGGAGAACCGAGTTTGATCGGAGTGGGGCTACCATATTCGGTAGGATTTGCTTCGTGGTTGGTTTGCTTTCGAAGTACTGCAGGTCTTCGTCTAGACTCATCTAGTAGTCTATGGGATAGTAATTCCAATTCAAGGTGAACGGAATGTGGAACGTCTGCCTAGCACTGTTGAGGCGAAAAGCATGCGTCTGGAAGTCTTCGAATCCTTTGTTGTCGTAGACGTTGAAGTCTGGACGAACACCCATCTTGAAGTCGTCGTGGTGGATAAGTGTTGGCAGTGCGTGCATTCTGTTTGTTTTGACGTTGACTTGAATAGGGCGATGAAAGAAGTATACCGTGTGAGGATTGAAGAACGGGTTGAGGCACCCTTGCCCTTTTAGCTTCTTGTAGGATATGTTGACCGTTTTTGCTGACTTTCTCAGCTTACCACTCCAGGCACTCAGTGGTGCGAACCATGTTAGGAACGTGGAGAGACAATCCTTTTGACCTTGGCGCGAGTTGATGAATTGGTACAGCCAGTGTATATCGAAAGAGATGCCTATAGTGTACACTGAACAGATATACCAGAGGAAACAGAGGACTTTCTCAGGTATTTCGGTACTCTCGATTCTGTAGAGATGAGCGAACGGATGGTCTGGATGGATCCCTAATGGCGCGATGTACTGACATTTGACGCCATATTTTGATATGATGATCGACTGGTACCTGAAAATATTTTCTTTGAGATGCTCATGAATGATCTTCATGTTGACAAGTTGATGGGCATCTTCGGGCATGTTGGCACCAAAATCGTAGAATTCTTTTCCGGATGCGGAGGAGCTCGCCATCATCTGAATCTCCTTTTGAGGATTTCTACTGAGCATGTCGGCGAGGATGTTTTTCGTGCCCTTTAAATAGAAGGACGCGAAGTCGTATTTTGAAAACCACTCGCTCCATCTTAGCAACTGTTGGTGAGGGACCATCTTCTGCTTGAACTGTAGCATCTTTGGAAAAGATGACATGTCCATCTCTATGCGAAATTTGTGTCCAATCAGATGGAACTCAAATTTCTCAATAGCTCGCTTGACAGCTAAGATCTCTTTGAACGTGGAGTGATAATGCAACTCCGAATCTTTAAAGCGTCCACTTTTGTATCCACAGATTTGACGTTTGCCACTAATTTCTTCAAGTAGGACCGCACCCCAATACTTATCGCTTGCGTCTGTTTGGAGAACACGCGTGCCTTCGCAGGGAATCTTTAATGGTGGCAGCTTCTGTATCTCTGACTTTAGCTTTTTGACCGCCTCTGTTTGTCTGTTTGTCCATAAAGGAGGATTCTTGGACAACATCTTCTGTAGCGGACGCGTCATTTGCGAAAGTTGCGGGATAAAGTCGCTGAGGTAATTGATTACCCCAAGAAACTGTTGGACCTGTCTTTTCGAGAGGTCGCTATCTGGAAACTCTAGAAGTGTTGTGGCTAAATGGGCCTGCGGGGCAAATTGTCCATTTGCAATATGCATTCCGAGGAATTCGATGTTGGGCCGGGCTATGACCATTTTCCGGGCCGAGAGCATTATTCCATGCGTCTTCACTATGATTTGGAACTGTCGAAGGGCCTGTATATGATCCTCGTAGGTTGACGAGAATAGGAGGATATCGTCAATGTATATCAACGCCGTATGGAGTAGAGGCTTGAAGATGCGTAACATAGCTTGTTGGAATAATGATGGCGCTGTTTTGAGGCCGAACGGTAGGACATTCCATTGAAGGTGACGATTGGGTAGACATAATGCCGTTTTGTACCTTTCTTCTGGTGTAATACCGATTTGCCAGAAACCGGATTTGAGATCGAACTTTGAGAAGATCGTTGCACCCTGAAGATGTTGAAACAGTGCCTTTTTATTTGGCAATGGGAATTTGACATCCTGTAGGTATTGGTTTAGCGGTTTGTAGTCGATGACTAGCCTCAGCTTTCCTCTTGCTTGTTCCGCCCTGTTGTTGACATAGAATGCCTTGCACGCCCATTGAGAGTTAGTCGATGAGACTACTCTTTGCTTGACCAGTTGGTCACACTCTTCGTTTGCTTGTTTAAGCAATGCGGGTGGCATTCTCGCGTGACTCGCCTTAGTCGGCGTCGAGTGGATGTCTTCTTTGAACGGTAGCGACACGAAGAAATCCTTGTTTAACCACAGTGGGTTTGTGCATATTTGAAGGAACTCAGTATGAGATTCTGCACATGATTCTGCTGTGATTTCTTCTTTGATCTTATTGAACTCTGGGGATGGAAGTTCTTCGATTGTGAATAGCCGGGGTATTGTTGTGAAGGCCTTGTAATAAGATTTCCATCTTATTCCTCTTGGCTCGATCGATATGTCAAAACTCCTTTTTAGGGCATAGTATGAATCCCATCCCAGAATTATGTGCTTTCCGGGTGCGGATGAGCCTAGAACCTCCGTGGTAATTTGACATCCTGGAAAGAGTTCAATTATGATTGGCTTCGATTTGAGCTCGATCGATAATGATCCTGAATTTGCTACCCTGAACTCTTGCTGGTATGGACGCCACATGGATGATGGAAGTACCTTCGGATTCATTATTGTTGTGTGGGCTCCCGTGTCTATGAAAGCAATAGCATGGACCGGATCTTTGATTTTGGCTGGATCGAAGATTGTCACCGGTAGATGTGGAGATTGTATTTCTTCCAAACGAGGAGTTTGAGTAATCTTGAAGCAGCAATCTTCCTCGTCATCATAGGACTCCGAGACATCGGAATCTGAGTAGCCGCAGATCGCATCCTCTTCATCGCTGTCATAAGACAGTACTGACTCGAGATCATGATTATCAAGATTGATGTCTTTGGCAAGGCTAGATATGGAGCTGATAAGATACTGTTTCTTCTTCTTAGAACTGTTTGGACAGTTTTTGGCGAAGTGTCCTTCTTTGTGGCAGAGGAAACATCTTGTTTCTTTTCTGAAGGATTGCTTCTTTCTGAAGAACCTTTTGTGTCTGAACCTTCCAAAGTGGGGTTTATTCGCCGATTTTTGGAAACGGCGAGTTTTGCTCTTTCCTTCACATGAGCAGTGTTTTTTGGACTTTGAGCATTTGATTGATAGATCTGGCCTTGCGCACACTTTAGACAAGTGTTTTGAATTATCCATAAACTCCGTCCAGAACTCCTTTTGTTTGCAAAGCTTATCGAGCGTTCTGAAGACGTATTGCTGGATTTGGCCGATGGAGATTTCTTCTATCGATTGGCCTTGCTCTTTGATGTTCAGCTTCGTTTGCTGGCTCAGATAATCATCGATGGAGAAAAGGTAGACTTGCTTTAGGCTTGGATTGTTGAGGCCGTTGAGCGCATAGTACCTTCGCGTTTGTCCTTCGAAATGCTTCGCAAGATCTCTTTTCTTCAGAGAACAGCATTTTGCTGCGAAGTATTCTTCTTGTAGTTGATCTTTGAGGTGATTTGGGGTACCAATGAATTCTCGGTGAATTTCTCCGAGAAGTAGTGGAATAGTGGTTTGGTAGACTTGCTGATGTCTATACTTGCCTAGTGAGTTCCACCATTCTTTAAGCGCACCCGAAAATCGTGCGGTGAACTGTTGTATGACGAGCGATAATGATGAAGTTAGAACTTCGGAGTTCATCCATGCTTGAAATTCGTCTAGGCGTTCCTTCCATTTCTCGAAAGGAATGTCGTCGAACGTAAACGTTACGACCTTTGAGGTGGATTGTCGTGCTGGCCTTTCTTGTTCTTGGAAAGGCGTTCTATTCATCTCGTCATCGTCAGAGAACACTTCGTACATATCAGGTTCTGTCTTTGACGTTTCTCCAATAGCGAATTGCTTTGGTAGGGATTCTTCTTCAGATTCAGTTGTATAGGAGGAACTTGAGTCTGAGAAGCTGATGATCATCGGCGGTGGATGAGGAATCTTAGTAGATTCTTGCGTGAGAGCGTGCTCTTGCTCTTTTGGTCCTTTGTCTTGTTCCGCTAGATGATTCAGTACGTTGGACATTGTAAACTCCGTAGACTCGATCATGCCTATATCCTTTCCCTTTGTTTTGAGAGAATCTTGGCTGGAGTGAGAGGAAGCCGATTTGTGGGTCTTTGTTGTGTTGACCTGGAAATCTGATTCCTTCTGTCTTCTCGCTTTTTCTCGTACGGGACGTGGCTTGAACTCGCTTGTAGGAGACACACCGTATCTTGACGTGAATGCTTCGTCCGAGGATAAGAATCCGGGGACCGGGTGTCTTGTATTCCCGTATTGTTCTCCCGAAAGGAACCCTGAGTAAGATCCTGTGGGCATTGTTGATGGTAGGCTTCCAAGTTGAGGAAAGTACGCGTTTGAGGAGCTTCGTTGTTGGACCATACTTTCAAGGTACCGTTGGAGGTCCTTTAATTGAAATCTGAGATTAATCATCTCAGCTTCTTTTCCTTGGAATTGAGATGTGTTGGCCATCATATGCTTGGCCATAGTCATCATCTCTTGATGGAGGATATCGAGTCGCTTGTGAATCTCCAAGATTGAGTTATGAAGAACGCTCAATCTTTTGGCATATCCCTCTACGAACTGATCGATTTTTTGATTGATCGTTGTGAGCAGTTGGTTCTGAGCCATGGCATTTTCGGATTGCCAGTTAAGAACCTTTTCTCCCTGACTTAGTTGATCGGGCCCGGTGGGGTTGATCGCCTTGGAAAGTACTTTTGGGGAGTGGGATATGTTGTCAGTGATAAAATCCTCTGCTGGAGGGAAGTTATCGGTTCCTATCATCATGATTTCTTGCTCGGATGACTCCTTTTTATCAGTGTATTGGACGATATATTCGTACTGTCCGTTGCCTTCGCCGAGAGGACCTACTGTAGGATCTCCTTCAAGATATCTCTTGTATAAGAGATCTTTCTTCTTTCTTCTTCGTTGGCGAATTTCGTCCTCAGATTCATACGAATCTTCTAGGCAGGCTGAGCAGGAGCAGACATCAAAGTATTGATGGCCGTTTTCGTCCTTGAAAGGATATACTATTTGTCCGTGTTGACCGAAGGAGATAGGCTTCGGATACTGTTCTTTGTATGGACCTTGGAATTCGTGTTCTTCAATTTGAATAGCAAATTGTGTGAACAGTTGTCTCCGAAACGAGGACGATCTTGGTTTGTCAAACTTGATTTCCGTTGTTCCATCATTGCGTGAGTGGAAGCTTACTTCGGATGTCTGGATCGGCGTCTCGGATGCTTGATGTAGCTTTTCGTAGCTCGTTACCCATGATTCGGGTATTTTCTTGACTAACTCCTCTCGAGAGATCTGTCGAGGTATTTGAGTAGTGCTTGGCGCTTGCGATGCTGATGAGACTTCGAGGAAAAGCGCGTCGTCAGATGAGGGTAGGACAAGATCGAGAGCATGGTCTTGAACCCGATAGACGATTTGGTGATGTAGCGTTGCTATAACGCTTTTCTCTTGCATAGGTGCTCCTATGATTTGTAGTTGAACCTTCAGCGTCTTGAGCAGATTTGGATCTTGAAGTGAAACATTAAAGTTCGGAAACAGCGTTACGAATACTGTTCCGGCGTTTAATGTTGTTTGCACCGTGCCGATGCAAGCTTGTTGATATGACTTTAGTCTAGAGTCGACTAAAGCGATCCGTGCTACTACCGGTAGACCTTTTCGAGCGTGTAGTGTTAGCCCGATTCGTACCACCCCAAAATGGAGGTGAGTGTATCCTTGTTGTTGCCATAGCTTTGGTAGCTCTTCTGGGATATTGAGAGAGATGAATTGTTCTTCTTCCGTGGCTGGAACTTGGCAAGATGAGAACTTGCTTGACTGAACATATTCGCGGACTCTCCGGCTTGATGATGGTTGTATAAGCTGTCGGACGTTTTTGACAGAGAATACACCAGGTTTTTTGGCAAAATATTCGTAAGGATTTACAAGTGGTAGAGTGGTTTCAGGAATTTGATCTCCTGGAACATACTCGATTTCGTAAAGGGAATTTATACTAGAGAAATTTTTTTGGGTTTTTGATTTTTGTAAAGTAGAAATTGCAAACTGAGAATCGATTGCTAAAGGGTTTGAAATTGATATGTTTAGAAAAGCGTTTTCAGAACATTCAAATTAATCAGACATAAACAAAGGCTTATTCCCTCAAATAAAAATCTATATATAGTGGCCAACTTCATAATAAAAATTTCATATTCAGAAATATTTACTTCTTTCTGACCAACAAAAAATGTCAATATACGAAATTAGAAGATGGATGTATAATCGTCTTGATTCGGAGGGATCGCTAACAAAGGAGTTCAGTGATGGGGTGGAGGGATTCATGCATCAGGCAGGAAGTATACATAATACGATTATCAGTGGTAAGATGTACTGTCGTTGTGCCAAATGCTTGAATAGGAAATTTATCATTATCTCGAAGGTGTGGTCGCATATATTAAATAGAGGGTTTATGCCGCATTACTATATATGGTATTATCATGGAGAGGGTCATGAGGGAAATGCAGCTAGTAGTAGTAGCAATTATCAAGCATCGAATTTTGATGAGTCAAATAATTTTAATCAATTTGATGATCATGCGGAGAAGCATGGTGAAGATAATGATAGGATTCATGACATGGTTACGGATGCATTTCATGAAACCGTAAGTACATTTGCACATGATCATCATGATGAGGAATCCAATCTAGATGCAAAATTTTTTATGATATGCTAGATGCTGCAAATCATCCACTCTACGATGGATGTAGAGAAGGACATTCTAAATTGTCGTTGGCGGCTAGGATGATGACTATTAAAACTGATCATAACTTAGCTGAGGTTTGCATGGATGACTGGGCTGATTTGATTAAAGAGTATTTGCCAGAGGACAATTTAGCTGCTGAAACTTACTATGAGATACAGAAGCTGGTTTATAGTCTTGGGTTGCCTTCTGAGATGATAGATGTCTGTGTTGACAATTGCATGCTTTTTTGGAAAGATGATGATAAGTTGCAGGAATGTCGATTTTGTCATAAGCCAAGATATAAGCCGAAAGGTACTGGTCGGAGTAAGGTACCGTTCCAACGGATGTGGTACCTTCCTATAACTGATAGATTAAAAAGAATGTATCAGTCTGAGAGGACAGCTGCATCGATGAGATGGCATGCAGATCATTTGCAAACAGATGGGGAGGTTACTCATCCTTCATATGCAAAAGCGTGGAAACACTTTAAGACGGTACATCCAGACTTTGCTAGAGAGAAACGTAATGTGTATCTTGGTTTATGCACATATGGATTTAGTCCATTTGGTATGTCTGGTAGGCAATATTCTTTATGGCCAGTAATCCTAACGCCTTACAACCTTCCTTTAGATATGTGTATGCAAAGGGAATTTTTATTCTTGAGTATTTTATTACCAGGTCCGAAGCATCCGAAGCGTTCCCTTGATGTGTTTTTGCAGCTTCTGATAGAGGAATTGGAGCAGTTGTGGTATACCGGGGTTCAGACATATGATTTTGCAAGGAAATTTTTTTTTACAATGCATGCGGTGCTTATGTGGACAATAAGTGACTTCCCTGCTTACGGGATGTTATCAGGTTGGACTACGCATGGGCGATTGTCTTGTCCATATTGTGTCAATCGGACAGATGTGTTTCAATTGAAACACGGTCGGAAAACAAGTTGGTTTGATTGTCACCGCCGATTTCTACCGATTCACCATGCATATCGAAGAAATAAGCGGTTGTTTAGAAAGAACAAAACTGTTCGTGTTCCTCCTCCTGTTTATATTTCCGGGGAAGATCTAGAAGCAGAAATTGATCATTATGGTGCATTGGAAACAGTCAATCGTGGTGGAAATTGGCACACTCCAGCTAATATGCCGGATGGATATGGAGAGCATCATAATTGGCATAAGAAAAACATATTCTGGAAGCTTCCATATTGGAAGGATCATTTGCTTAGACACAATTTGGATGTCATGCACATTGAGAAAAACTTTTTTGATAACATCATGCATACAGTGTTAAACGTGCGTGGAAGGACTAAAGACAGCGGTAAGTCAAGGTTAGACTTGCCTGATCTTTGTTGTCGGAATGAGTTACATATTACAAGCAATGGGAAAGCACCTGTCCCCATATTTCGAGTGGGTGCGGAAGAAAAGTCAGCTTTGTTCAAATGGGCGACATCTGATGTGAAGTTCCCGGACGGGTACGTATCTAATTTAGCTAAATGTGTTGAGAATGGGCAAAAGTTTGCCGGGATGAAGAGTCATGACTGTCACGTCTTTATGCAACGACTACTTCCTTTCGCATTTGCTGAACTTCTACCA
Source organism: Eutrema yunnanense (assembly GCA_002933935.1). NCBI lineage: Eukaryota > Viridiplantae > Streptophyta > Magnoliopsida > Brassicales > Brassicaceae > Eutrema > Eutrema yunnanense. The sequence continues at coordinate 92,089 of PKML01026619.1, read as the reverse complement.
GGAAATGTACACGAAGCAATTGCAGGTATATAAATTTAAACTAATCACATATTGCGAATTTAAGATTTTATATAATTAATATATATATATATATATATGAAATGGAAAATTAACATTATTACCTTATATATCATGTGATTGTTATTGTAGGCATTGGAGCGTTTTTTCGGGATCTTTGTACTCGTACTTTGTCAGAAGATGTTATTGCACAACTTGATGCTAGTATTCCTATTTTGTTGGGCAACATGGAGAAAATATTTCCCCCAACCTTCTTTGATGTTATGGAACATCTACCTATTCATCTTCCTCACGAAGCAGAACTTGGTGGACCTGTGCAGTATCGATGGATGTACCCATTCGAGTGATTCATGGAACATTTGAAGCGGAAGGCTAAAAATCTAGCCAAAGTTGAAGGCTCAATAGTAGCAGGAAGTTTAACAGAAGAAACTTCTCACTTCACGGGGTACTATTTTGGTTCGAAGGTTCGCACACGGAAAAGGGCAGCACGGCGATATGATGATGGAGGTGTAGGCCGAACATATGCTAATGAAGGTGTCCCATATATCTTTTCTTCAATCGGTCGATTATGTGAAAGAGTGAAGTCAGTTTGGTTTACCAATGAAAAAGACCATCATAGTGCACAAACGTATATCCTCTTAAATTGCGAAGAAGTTAGTCAATTTGAGACGTAAGTGTATAAACATACGTCTTATATATGGCTTAATTATATATATGCTAGCTTTATACCAATTACGATATGTATCTTAATTACAATTGTAAATACTTTTTGTATGCAGTGAATTTGTTAGACAAGTCCGAGAAGTCATTGAAGGAATCTCAGACGATGAAATCAACAAGCGTAAAGATCAACATTTTGCCCCGTGGTTGAAGACGCAAGTACGTAAAATTTTAAGTGATCTGATTAATTACTAACTTGGATAATTAACCTAATACATATTTTGATTACTTTTGTAATTAAATTAATTAATAATATAGGTCGAGTATGGGGAGATCGTATATCCACTCTGGTTCCATGAGTTAATAAATGGCCCCATATCGAAGATAACGAGTGCACCCATGTATTGCACACGCGGATATATATTTCATACATTCAAATACGGAAATCAAAGAGCTACTGCCAACTACGGGGTATGTGTACGGGGCGAAATAGATATTTATGGAGTGTTGCAAGACATAATTGAAGTTGAGTACCCCGGTTGCTTAGGTTTGAAATGCGTTCTGTTCAAATGTGACTGGTTCGATCCAACAGTTGATCGAGGCGTCCGTAGAAAAAAATTTGGGGCAGTAGATGTCAACCAATCACGACGTTACAATAAGTATGAGCCATTTATCATAGCATCACAAGAAGAACAAGTCAGCTTTGTTCCATATCCGCGAGTTCGCACCACCCGTATCTCATGGTTATCAGTTATAAAAGTTTCTCCGAGGGGTCAAATTGTGGGGGTTGATGAGGAACTACCAATGCAGCAAGATCATTGCTCTGATATGCCAGAACTAAATGAGAGCACTGATGACATCCTTTTGATAGATCCTCAAAACAGGCAAGATGAATATCTCCCAGACGATACATAGGAAGAAGATGAGGAAGATGAGTTCGAAGAAAGTGATGAACCAGATGATCAAGAAACGGATGTGTATTCGTCCGAAAATGAATCAGAGTGACCGCGCTAGCTAGTAATTATTGTGAATTTAATGTATTAATATAATATTGTGATTTAAGTAATTATTGTGAAATTTAAGTGATATGATTTCTATGAAATCCCCTAAACCCCAAACTTGATCCCATCTCCGATCTCCACTCATTTTCCGTCATAGGTGCGGCGATTAATAAATTACGAGACATATGTGTCTATGTCTCTTATAATTTATTAATTACCCCAACAACGGCGGGAAATGAGCGGTGATCGGAAATGGGATTTAGTTTGGGGTTTAGGGGATTTCAAAGTAATCGTCGCTAAAACGTCGCTAATTGCGATTGTCACAAAATCGTTGCAAAAGTAGCGACGATTTAGCCACGAATTATGACTAATCGTCGCTAATTCGTCGCAAACTGTGAATGTCACAAAATCGATGCACATTTACGACGATTTAGCCACAATTCGTCCATAAACCCTAAACCCTAAACCCTAAACCCTTTGCCCTAAACCCTAAACCCTAACCTATACCATCTCATTGTATTATGCATCTTTCAAAGAAATTGATCTTGACTTTAGAGAATTGTTCGAAAATGAAAATTCGGTCAATCACAGTAATATCCACAAACTGAATCATTGTATTAACAATCTAACATGTACGCAAACTCTCTGTTTTACTTATTTTTTAATCTCGATGAACTTATTAATAATTTCATGATTTTGGGTTTACGGTAAACATGTAAAGTTATTTCTGGAATGTTGCAATCGACGTTACAATTTTGTACCTACACCCTAAACCCTAAAACAGATTTTACAAATTTTCTCACTAATTCGTTGCAACATTTGCGACGATTTGGCGACGAATCGTCGCTAATTCGTCGCAAACTGTGAATGTCACAAAATAGATGCACATTTGCGACGATTTAGCCATGATTCATCCATAAACTCTAAACCCTAAACCCTTTTCCCTAAACCCTAAACCCTAACCTATTACCATCTCATTGTATTATGCATCTTTCAATGAAATTGATCTTGACTATAGAGAATTGTTCAAAAATGAAAACTCGGTCAATCACAGTAATATCCACAAACTGAATCATTGTATTAACAATCTAACATGTACGCAAACTGTCTATTTTACTTATTTTTCAATCTCGATAAACTTATTGATAATTTCATGATTTTGGGTTTACGGTAAACATGTAAAGTTGTTTCTGGAATGTTGCAATCGACGTTACAAATTTGTACCTATACCCTAAACCCTAAATAAGATTTTACAAATTTCCTCACTAATTCGTTGCAACATTTGCGATGAATCGTCGTTTATTCGTCGCAAACTCTGAATGTCACAAAATCGATGCACATTTACGACGATTTAGCCACGATTCGTCCATAAACCCTAAACCCTAAACCCTTTGCCCTAAACCTTAACCTATTACCATCTCATTGTATTATGCATCTTTCAATGAAATTGATCTTGACTTTAGAGAATTGTTCGAAAATGAAAACTCGGTCAATCACAGTAATATCCACAAACTGAATCATTGTATTAATAATCTAACATGTACGCAAACTCTCTGTTTTACTTATTTTTCAATCTTGATGAACTTATTGATAATTTCATGATTTTGGGTTTACGGTAAACATGTAAAGTTGTTTCTGGAATGTTGCAATCGACGTTACAATTTTGTACCTAAACCCTAAAGCCTAAAACAGATTTTGCAAATTTCCTCACTAATTCGTTGCAAAATTTGCGACGATTTAGCCACGATTCGTCGTAAATTATGAATTTAATTTACCGCGTGTCAGTAAATCAAACTCCCGCGTGTGGGAAATACAAGAAATTAATATTCCTCACAAATTCGTTGCAAAAGTAGCGACGAATTAGCCACGGTCTGATTGTGACGATTTGGCGACGATTCATCGCTAATTAGCGACGATTTAGGCACGCCTACTAATTCTATATAAACACACGCTCAGATTTTCTTCATTCACTCTCACAATTTTCTCTCTTCCTCTTGCTCGCCTCCCGAATTCCTTGCGAAAAAGGTAATTTTTTTTTCATGTTTTTAATTTTAGTTAGTATAGATAGGAATGGAACACTTTAGGTCGGTAGAAATAGAATAAAATAAGGAAAAATAGCAGACTGCCCGGGTGTTTATAGATAGTATTTTTTTTTTTCATTTTTATGCAGATGGGCCATCGTCGTTCACATTACGCTCAGTTTTTGAGAGAGATTGGTGATGCTTCGGGTACCGGATTGCCCGTGTCTTCTGAGGCTACGGAGATGGATTTCGTCCCGGCGACGCAAACACAGAGTGCTCCGCCGCCACAACCACCTCAGATTCCGCAACCTGGAGGCCGTGCCCCGGCCCCATATGCACACATGAAGGTTCTTGATTTGCTTGCACAGCCGGGCCGTCATAGGCTTACGAGATTAGATCTGGATCATACTGACCGGTCGGAATGGTAATATATATATATATATATATATATATATTTTTTACATTTATTATTACATATTTATATTTATTTCTAACAATTCATAATTTTACAATTTTTTGTTTCAGGTTTGGAGTTGAATCCAAAGTTGGACGCACCGTTTCTGAAATCATCAAGTCCTATTTTATCGAGCCTCATACCAATTTTACCCAGCTCCCGCCACACGTCAAGGATACATGGTTCAAGATGTTTGCGGTACGTATGAAAAATTAATTTTTTCTCCTATAATTATTTTAATTATATTTATATTTATATTTAATTTAATTTTATAAAATATGTAATTATTTTTGTTTCTCATGCAGCAAAAATATACCTGGGATCTTTCGATTCATGGCGAGGTTGAAACTTTGTTTCTCGAGAGGGTGAAGTTTCGTATCCAAGGCCTGGTTGGTGAATGGAAGAAAGCATGGAAGATTTCTGGCGATTTAGCAAAGCCCATGCCCATGGATAAAGTCGTGTGGGACGGCTTGGTGCGGTATTAGCTGGAGCCGAAGTCCATCATAACTGCGGAGAAGTGTTCGGCTTCCCGCAAAACCGTTGGTTCGGACGGGAAACTCAAGGCTTTGCCTCATACAGCTGGGCAAACACCTTTTGCGGGTGTTCGTCTACAGATGGTAATTAAATTTATTTAAATTAATTTATTTATGTAATTTACTTCGTCAATAACATAGTTTTTTTCCTTAGGCCGCCGAAGACGGAGGTGTACTCCCTCCGATGACCAATGTTTTTGAGCGGACGCACCGAAAGAAGGATGGTTCCTTTGTTTCAGAGACGGCCGAGCACATCTTCAATGAGGTGACTTCCAAGGTCACCGAACGAGAGACACAGCTCTCTCAACAGCTATCTCCAGGTGGTTCGTCGGTCATGTCTGGAGGGTTGACCACACCCGATATTGACCGGATCTTCGAGCAGGTATATAGAATAGTTAGTACTTATTAATTTTTAGTTTTTAATTTTTAAAAAATTTCTAATTGTAAATTTATATATAGGTTGCCCCCTAAGAGAAAGGGGAAGGTTGTCGGGATGGGATCTATTCGAGATGTCTCGGCCGCTTCTTCATATGCTCCGCGACGACGATCGCCAGAAGATGATCCAGTCGTTTTACGTGCCACGATTACGAGTCTTCAGGAGCGGGTTGAGACCGAGGCTACTAGGTCTACGGCATATCAGGCGAAGATTGCGAATCTTCAGCAGCGGGTTGAACTGGATGCTACGCAGAATGACGAACTCTTTGACATCTTAGCAACAGGGAACCCGACAATGCAGGCCATGTTGCGGGAAAAGCGAAGACTCCGAGCAGAGGCAGAGGCAGCGGCAGGCACATCCAGTTCGTCGAGACGTCCCGAAGACGATGTGAATCTCGACGATTACGATATAGTTATTTAGATTTAGGATTTCGAATTCTAATTTTTTTTTTTTTTGTAACAGATTATAATTTTTTTTTTTCTAATAAAATATTATTACATATTATTTTTAAAATTTTCATTTTATAGTTTCGAAATTAATAAAATTTCAAAAATAATAATAAAAATCATATATATATGAATCGTCGTTAACTCGATGGTAATCAATAGTCCTCGTTGATTTGTTGCTAAATTAATCGTCATAAAATCGTGGCTAATTTAAAACGATTATACAACGATTTATTAGCAACGATTTTACGACGATTATTTAGCAACGATTTTATGACGATTAATTAGCCACGAAATAACGACGATTTATTAGCGACGATTTTACGACGATTATTTAGCAACGATTTTATGACGATTAATTAGCAACGAAATAACGACGATAATTGTTTGCCATCGAATTAACAATGAAATATTTCCCTTCGAATTTCCATCGCTTTTACGACGTATTTATATTCGTCGTAATTTCAATGTAGTATTTATGACGATTTTACTACGAAAATTTACCGACGATTTAGCGACGAATATTTGTCCCTCGTACTTTCCCGACGATTTTACGACGATCTGTGGTTTGCGACGATCAGTTAACGATGATCTCTGTTTCGTCGCAAATTCGATTGAAACCCTCTTTTGCAACGATTTTACAACGATATCGTTCGTTGCAAAAAAGGTGTTTTCTTGTAGTGGCCTTTGGATCTAACCCTTTTTACCTTCGAGTGAGCATGTGAATCTTGATGGGAAAAAGAGAGCAGAATTTGTTAAGCAGATACACGAGCAGGCCCGGAAAAATATTGAGAAAAGGACCGAGCAATACCGCAAGCAAGCAAACAAAGGAAGGCATGAGAGGATATTTGAACCCGGTGATCTAGTGTGGATTCACTTAAGGAAATAACGATTTCCGAACGAGAGGAAGTCTAAGCTGTTGTCGAGGACCGATGGTCCCTTTCAAGTCCTTGAACGGATCAACAACAATGCTTACAAAATCGACTTGCAAGGTAAGTATACCGTTAACTCAAGCTTCAACGTTTCTGACTTAATTCCTTTTATTGCAGATAGTCCAGATTTGAGGACAAATCCTTCTCAAGAGGAGGGGGATGATATCATCCTCGATGGCACAATGGAGGTTGGTCAAGTAGCGGAGCTAGTAGCCGGGGAGGAGCTTGAACCCGAGGATGCATTGCTTGTTCCGGAAGGACCTATGACGAGAGCTAAGGCGAAGAAGCTTAAGGAGGCATTAGGAGGACTCGTTCAACAAGTCCATTCTCAACATGGATATGTGGGTTTGAAGGAAGAAGTGCTTCAAACCACATTGGTTTTGATCCAAGTCAAAGTGCACTATTTTCCTTAGTCATGGTTTTTACCCAATGGATTTTACATGACAAGTTTTTTAATGAGGCCTTGGAACACTTGTCCCTTAAAGCCCAACAAGCAAATTTCGACCCAAGAAGACCAAGGGACTTGCGAAATTTGAAGTCAACATTTGCATTTATTTTTTCTACAATTTTCGAAACCAAACTCTCCCATTTTCGAGTGGGATTTTTAGACCTTTGAACTTCTTTGCTTACTTAATCTTTGTAAGATCTCTTTGATCAAACAACATCTTTTTATCAAAAACCATTAGTTTACAATTCTTTTGAGAGTGATTCTCTAGAGATCTTGTGAGCTTTGTCGATTTTACTTGGAGTGATTCCGGGAACAAATCGATCGGTAATATCAAAAGGTTTCCATCACCTTTTGTGCGACCATTCTACTGATCTCCGTTGAAGAGGCGTCCATAGTGAGTTTGTTGTCGAAAGGATTTTCGGGAATGATTCCCACGCCTTTCTAGCTGCTCCACGTTTCCGAGGCTGAGATCCCACCGCCTTGATCGTTGGTTCATTCGTGAATTAACCTCCTCAAGGATTATCAATTCGAGTTTACCTCTCCTTCGAGAGATCTTGCGGGCGAGTGCGTATTACCTCCAACGAAACCCGGCACCCATCTTGTCCCATCGTTATCAACAACATAACCCGCTGCTTGACATTCCGCACCGTCAGGAAGACTTTCGACACAAGGCAATGACACCCCTAATCGCGAGGTCACCTTGAGGGCTCTCCCTCCCATAACGTACATGCAGCCCACACCCACTTCTCAAGGTTCACCTTTTCTAAACTCGGGCTCTGATACCACTGTTAGGCTTTTCAAGCCCATGTCCAACTCCCCATTAGTATGATATTGTCCGCTTTGGGTCCAAGTGGCAAAGCCCGCACGGATTTGTTTTTGGGCTCCTTCCCAAAAGGTCTCATACTAATTAGAGTTGGACATTACTGTTGGAGGTGGGTCTCGCGACCCCCCATTTTTCTTAAAGGCCCACAATCAAATCAAGATCGGCCCATCTGAGTAATTGGTCCATTAAGCAGCCGGCCCACCAAGCAAACAGAGCCCACCCAGGTCGGCCGTACGAGGAGGATTAGGTGGACTGCCACCAAGACCTGTCAGTGCACTCTACCCAACCACGCGATCTGTCCTGACCCACCATCAATCCGTCCTGCCCGACCAACGAGTTTGTCCTGACCAACCATACAAATTAGGGTTTCAAAGGCCCCTAAACCGCTTTTCTAAATTTAGTATAAATAGGAGAGTACCTTCATTTGTAAAGGGGGGGAGAGCTCTGATAAACAAAACCAACTCTGTAATCTTCAAAGAAAAAGAACCGGCATTACCACTCATTAGAAGGAAACATCCTTGTAATCGTCTCGATTTAAACCGACCTCACTTGATAGTAATATACGCCGACCTAAGACTTTAACCTAAACGAAATTCTCTGAGCCCTGATACAACAAAGATATAAGTTATATCGGTGCCGATAACCGATACAACAATTGGCGCCCACCGTGGAGCTCAGAGATATTTCTCAACGCAAAAAGCAGTTCGGCGGATAAACAATTCAACGATGTCAGAACAACCATCCACAACTACGATAGGCGCGAAGACCGCAACACCTCGATTCATCGGACCCGAACCAGCCCCAAATCGACAAAGTAGCACCAATATACCGACTACAGCCGCAATCCTCGAAACTATCCGGGTAACCCCACTATTCGGCGATGTACCCACTGTAGGACCAGTCGACATTCCGGCCCTCTTCGGAACACTCCTCGTAAGAATAGGCGAGCTCACCCGTGGAACAAGCGAACGATTTGACCAAATTATGGCAGTGCAAGAAGCATGCCAAGATCAAGTCAACGACCTCAACTCCCAAGAAGCCCAAACTCCCGAACACCATCGCACCCGCCGTAACCTATTCGGCGATCAACCCTCCCTGCCGAACAACCTACTTCGAAACCCGACATACGCCGAAAACCGAACGCGTATGCCGAGCTTCGAAACATTAACCCCCCCTCACTACAAGAAAACACAGTTTTTGCGACTACCAAAATAGTCACAAAATAGTCGCAAATGACTGGTTTGCGACCATTTTGCGACTAAAAAAAATAGTCGCAAATAATTGGTCGCAAAATACAGTTGTCGCAAAATAGTCGCTCTTTTACAACTAATATGTGACTAAAATATCAGTACTAATTTACAGATTGATTTGCGACTATTTGTATAAAAAAGAATAAAAAAAAAACAAAAAGAAATTAAAACAAAAAAAATTATTTATTAAATTAATTAAATACAAAATTAAAAATAAAATTAAAAAATGAAAACAGATCTGCAATTTCTTCTCCGTGGATGCTCCGATCTGCTCTTCTTCTCCGTGGATGCTCCGATCTGCTCTTCTTCTCCGACGAGCAACATCACCCACTCCGGCGAGCAACATCACCCACTCCACCCCATGCCTCGATCTTCTTGTTCTTCTCTTTCGCCGCCGGGAAGCTTCTCCTCCGCGGTGCATCTGCTTCACCACGAACCTGCTCCTCCGCGGTGCATCTGCTCCACCACGAACCTGCTCCTCCGCGGCGCATCTTCTCCTCCACGGCGCATCTGCTCCTCCTCGCATCTTCTCCTCCTCGCATCTGCTTCTCCTCACATCTTCTCCTCCCCTGAAAAAAAAACATAATTAAAAAAAGATACAAGGAAGAAGATCGATAGAAGGAAGAAGTCAATTAAAACAAAAAAAAGCAAATAAGATCGATAGAAGGAAGCTGATAAGGTTTACGCCTTATCCACAATTGAAAAAAAAAGAATCGGAGGAAGGAGATAGAAGGAAGAAGAAGAAGAAGAATCGTGGAAGGAGAGAGAGAGAAAAAGAAATAAAGTCAATAAAAAAAAAACAAATGAGATATCCACCGTTGGATTAAACTAATCAACGGTGGAAGATCTCAATCCTCGTCACAATTAACTAACCAATGAGAAACTTTCAGTATTTTTGTTATTTGGTCACAAATTAGTCGCAAATTTGAGACTATTTTGTGACTACAATTAAAAAAAATCGACTGAAGTTGCTAAACAGTCCCAAATTTGGGACCATTTTGTGACAATAAAAAACTTTTACCCTAAACCCTAAACTTTAAGAACCTAGAAGATTTGAATATGATTTTACAATGATTTTGTGTATCTAGAATTTCAAAAATATATTAAAACTTAAAAATAAGTAAATTTTGAGAAATTTTTTATCTTTCAAAATCATTCCTTATAAAACACATGTAACACTTAGTAGATGTTATGATTAGATTGATTTTTTTGTAAGTGTTATATTTTTTTGTTTATTATTTGATGTTTATGTGTAAGATCTAGTTTACAATTTAAGATTTATAGTTTATGATTAAGGGTTAGAGGTTTAGGGTTTAGAATTTAGGATTTATAAAAGAGATTATAAATTATCATATTTAAAAAAATTGTAAGTTTTGAATTTTTTGTATATTATTTGATGTTTATGTGTAAGATTTAGTTTAAAATTTAAGATTTATATCAAGTTTATGATTAAGGGTTAGAGGTTTAGGGTTTAGGGTTAAGGGTTTGTGGTTTGAGTTTAGAATTTATTGATTTCTATAAAAAAAATCAACTGGAGTTGCAAATTAGTCCCAAATTTGGGACAATTTTGTGACTACTATTAAAAATTAGTCGCAAATTAGTCACAAAAACTGGGTTTGCAAATTAGTGTACATGTTATATTAAACCCTAAACTTTAAGAACATATAAGGGTTGAATATCAAATTACAATGATTTTGGGTATATAGTTGTTCAAAAATATATTTTACAATTTAAGATTTAGATTTTATGATTAAGGGTTAGAGGTTTAGGGTTTAGAATTTAGGATTTATAAAATGATTATATTTTAAAAAATTGTAAGTGTTGAATTTTTTTGTATAGTATTTGATGTTGTTTACAATTTAAGATTTAAATCAAGTTTATGATTAAATGTTAGAGGTTTAGGGTTTAGGGTTAAGGGTTTGTGGTTTGAGTTTAAAATTTATTGATTTCTAAAAAAAAATCGAGTGTAGTTGCAAATTAGTCCCAAATTTGGGACTATTTTGTGACTACTATTAAAAATTAGTCGCAAATTAGTCCCAAATTGGTCACAAAAACTGGATTTGCAAATTAGTGTACATGTTACCCTAAACCCTAAACTTTAAGAACATATGAGGTTTGAATATCACTTAACAATGATTTTGGGTATATAGTTGTTCAAAAATATATTTTACAATTTAAGATTTAAAGTTTATGATTAAGGGTTAGAGGTTTAGGGTTTATAATTTAGGATTTATAAAATGATTATATTTTAAAAATTGTAAGTGTTGAAGTTTTTTTGTATATTATTTTATGTTTATTTATTTTATGTTTTTGTATATTATTTGATGGTTTAGAGTTCAAAATTTAGGGTTTAGATATTTTTTGTATATTATTTGATGTTTATTTAAAAAAAATCGAGTGGAGTTGCTAAATCGAAGCAAATAAGTCACAAATTTGGGACTACTTTTGCAAGTCCTTAAACAGTCGCAAATAAGCGACTATTTTCTGACTACTTTTTTTAGTCGGTAATATGTGACTATTATGCCTCTGCATTATGAGTAGTCGCAAATCAGTCACAATATCGTCCTTTTTTTTGCGACTAAAAAAAGTAGTCGCAAAAAATAGTCACAAAAACTGTGTTTTCTTGTAGTGCCTCCTCGAACCCTGAACCCTGAACGAAACCAAGAGATGGAAGAAATGAACGCCAAATTACAGGCCATGACATCTCTGGTACATCGGGCAACCAATTCGGCTCCCGAGATCGATCGCGTGCTAAAGGAGACGCAAAACACACCGTTTACTGCTCAGATAGCCAACTTTCCGCTACGCAACCCAGGAAAGATTAATTTTCCGATCTATTCAGGAAACACCCATCCCAGCCAGCATCTGACGACATTTCAAATAGCGATGGGCCGAGCTCGATATTCCGCCGAGGAACGGGACGGCGGTTTTTGCCAGCTCTTCGTGGAAACTCTTGCCGGAGACGCCCTAGTGTGGTTTTCCAAACTCGATGCAAATTCCATTGACAGCTACCGTACGATGAGCACCGCCTTCCTCAAACGCTATCATATGTTCCTCCAGCATCCGACCTCATGTCCCGACCTCTATACAATCACTCAAGGGGAAAATGAATCCCTCCGAGCGTTCATGAACCGATTCAATTCGGTGGCATCTCGAGTCTCGGTGCCCGACGATGCGGCGATACCAGCCCTGTGGGGAGCCCTCCGACATAACATGAAATTCCGAGATAACCTCAAGTTCGATAAACCACCGACCTTGGAGGATGCGCTACACCGAGCAATACTATACATCGAAGACGAAGAGGAGAAAGAAGCGATGGCCAGGAAATGCCCATCTAATCTGGATCGACAGATAAAGGATAAACCCAGGGAGGAATGCTGTGAACCGCGACAACACCTCAACCAGGGTTATCGCGCCAACAATAACGGCAATGACAGGGGTTGAAAGGCAAACGTGAGCTACGTCGGCGAACCACAACCCCAACAGTCAAACAAGTGGATACGCAACGAAGAAAGCCAACGCCCATTCTGCGAATACCACAAGCGATACGGACACCCCACTTCTCAATGTCGCCAACTACAAGAATATCTCCTCGAGAAATTCCGAAGAGGAGAGATCGGCAATCAAAGTCAGACCTCGATACGAATCGACGAACAACGATCAAACGACACTCACCGATCTGACAATAACCGGCCAAGGCCGAATCTAAACGAAGATCTTCCCCCACCACCGATCACACGAAGGACGGATGATGAGCAGCCGAAACGAGACCACGACTTCCATGACAAGCAGGGAACGCCTCCAACAATCCGAAGATGGGTCAACATGATCATGGGAAGCCTCATGACGTGCAATGACTCGATTCGATCGATCAAAAAGTACGGCAAGAAAGTGATGATTGCTCAAAAATGGCAGGATCAGGTCACCGATAAGCCTATCGGCGAAACAGTAAGCTTCACCAAGGACGACGCCGCGGGCATAGATCAGCCACACAACGATCCTCTCGTTATTGAGCTCAGAATCGGCGACTGCGAGATCTCGCGAATATTTATACACACCGGCAGCTCGGTGGACCTAATTTTCAAAGAAACCTTAGATAAAATGGAGCTCACCGACCATCATCTCAAGCCGTCCGTCAAACCACTCACGGGATTCACTGGAGATACGACTATGACGACCGGGATGATCAGATTACTGGTGTATGTCGGGGAAACGACAAAGCTCGTCAAATTTGTCGTCATTAATAAACCGACAATCTACAACGCAATACTGGGTACACCGTGGATACATGCGATGAAGGCCGTCCCATCCACCTACCATCAATGCATCAAGTTCCCCACTCCGCATGGAGTCAAAAATTTCGAGGGAACCAGGAAATGTCCCGAACATGCTTCGTCACCGAATACAAGTTGCGAAATTCGGCCTCAAAACGACATGAAACGTGTTTAATGATCGAACCGAGGATCCATGCCGAACTTCCACCCCAAGATAAACCAAATCACGAGGCCATCCTCCAAGTCAACATAGACGAAAGCGATCCAGAGCAATGTGTTGGCATCGGAGCCGAGCTCAAGGATGACATTAAATTCGAACTAATCCGTCTCCTACGCCGAAACGCCTCAACTTTCGCATGGTCGGTAAGCGATATGGTCGGGATATACCCAACAATTACTCGCCACGAGCTGAACGCCGATCCAACCTTCAAACCGATCAGACAAAAGCGACGAAAGCTAGGCCCAGAAAAAGCCAAGGCCGTCAACGACGAGGTCGAACGACTATCGGCAGCAGGATCCATCACCGAAGTAAAGTATCCCGAGTGGCTAGCCAACTCGGTAGTCGTCAAAAAGAAGAGTGGGAAGTGGAGAATTTGCGTTGATTTCACCGATCTCAACAAAGCCTGTCCGAAAGGCAGCTTCCCCTTACCACACATCGATCGCCTGGTGGAGGCAACCGCAGGCAATGAACTATTGTCCTTCATGGATGCTTTCTCCGGCTATAATCAGATAATGATGCACCCCGACGATCGAGAAAAAATGGCATTCATAACCGACTGTGGCACCTACTGTTACAAAGTCATGCCCTTCGGCCTGAAAAACGCGGGACAACCTACCAGCGATTGGTCAATCGTAAGTTTGCCGAATAACTCGGGAAAACTGATATATCATGGTTTTTACCCTGTTTAGGCCATGATATAAGTCCTTTTTATAGAGTCTTTCTAGTGTTTTGTAGTGTTTTAGAGTCTTTTACAGGTCATAGCACGTTTGGAGCAGAAGTTGAAGTCGTGTTGCTGAGTACCCGAATTCACGTCGAGTATCGATCGATACCTCCTTGGTATCGATCGACACTCATCGCAGCAAGACACGACCCGCGAGTTTTCCAAGACTTGAAGAATTGCAAATTGGCCCAGAAGTCTTTAATAATTACAAGAAGACCCCAGAACGTGTTTTAGGTTATAAATAGGATTTTACAGCCACTTGTTTAGGCTAAGCTTTATTTTCTATACTCTGGTTTTGAGACAAGTCAGAATCTCCCTTCGTCCGAGATCAGATCTTAAAACCTTTTGTTATTATTATTTTATTGATGATTTATTCAAACATGTCTTTTGATTCAATTGCCATGTCTGAGTAGATCCACTTTAGGTTTAGGGTTTTCTCATAAAGGATTTCTCTGAATGCTAGGTTAATTATCTGTTTAGGATTCACCATCTGAATTAGTTCTTCACCTTAGGTTGTGTTCAAAGCTAATTCTAGGTTGACGAATCTGGAACTTAGATCTTAGGATAATTGATTAGGCACGAGAGTGCGATTAATTACCTGATAGAACCTAGGTGAGCAAATTGATTATTCGCAAAGAGATTTGGTTTAATTGATTTGTGAACATATCAAACCTGATATTAAAGCTGATTTAGAATTTAGGATTCGCAAAGAGATTTGGAATTCCTAGGATTTAGATTTAGATAGTTTTCGCAACGAGAGTTGGTTAATTATATCTTAGTGATTTGAGTTCAAGAACCGTGCGTAATCTGAATCCTGTTAGTTAGTTAGTCTGCATTCATTGATTTCCTGAGAAAAACTCTGGGCCTATATTTTCCCAATTGAATTACAACCCTTTTAATTTCTGCATTGTTTTCGTTTACATCTTTTGATTTAGCTTATTTTGGATCTATACAATCTATTGTGCGTTTCTCTGAGTCTTTTGTGGTTCGACCCCTAGCTTTACTATAACAACTGCTTTAGTACTTTAGGGTATTAAATTGAGCATATCAAAAACGATGGAGGTCTACATAGACGACATGCTCGTCAAATCATTAACAGCTGGCGATCACATCGGCCATCTCCAAACTTGTTTCGACACCCTGAATCAGTACCGAATGAAGCTAAACCCATCAAAGTGCACCTTCGGCGTAACGTCAGGCGAGTTCCTAGGATACATCGTCACCCAGAGAGGAATCGAGGCCAACCCCAAACAGATAACGGCGATAATCGATCTACCATCGCCACGAAACACGCGAGAGGTACAACGATTAATCGGCTGAATTGCTGCCCTAAATCGATTCATCTCCAAATCCACCGACACATGTCTGCCGTTCTACCAACTACTACGAGGGAACAAACGATTCGAATGGGACGATAAATGCGAAGAAGCCTTCCAACTACTGAAAATCTACCTTACTACACCACTGATCCTAGCAAAGCCAGAAGAGGGCGAGACCTTGTATCTCTACATATCAATCTCCAGCTCAGCTAGCCAACCCGGTAGTCGTTAAAAAGAAGAGTGGGAAGTTGAGAATTTGCGTCAATTTCACCGATCTCAACAAAGCCTGTCCGAAAGACAGCTTCCCCTTACCACACATCGATCGCCTGGTGGAGGCAACCGCAGGCAATGAACTATTGTCCTTCATCGATGCTTTCTCCGGCTATAATCAGACAATGATGCACCCCGACGATCGAGAAAAAACGGCATTCATAACCGACCGCGGCACCTACTGTTACAAAGTTATGTCCTTCGGCCTGAAAAACGCAGGAGCAACCTACCAGCGATTGGTCAATCGTATGTTTGCCGAACAACTCGGGAAAACGATGGAGGTCTACATAGACGACATGCTCGTCAAATCATTAACAGCTGGCGATCACATCGGCCATCTCCAAACTTGTTTCGACACCCTGAATCAGTACCGAATGAAGCTAAACCCATCAAAGTGCACCTTCGGCGTAACGTCAGGCGAGTTCCTAGGATACATCGTCACCCAGAGAGGAATCGAGGCCAACCCCAAACAGATAACGGCGATAATCGATCTACCTTCGCCACGAAACACGCGAGAGGTACAACGATTAACAGGCCGAATTGCTGCCCTAAGTCGATTCATCTCCAAATCCACCGACCTTACGGGCGGAGAATAGAAGCCGATCTTCTACATCAGCAAGACACTGGATGACGCGGACACGCGATACCCGATCTTAGAAAAACTCGCGCTCGTAGTCATCATCTCGGCTAGAAAGCTATGACCCTACTTTCAATCCCATTATATCGTTATTCAAACAGACCAGCCACTTAGGACTATCCTACATAGCCCAAGCCAATCGGGACGAATGGCAAAATGGGCAGTCGAGCTAAGGGAATACGACATAGAATACCGAAACCGGACCAGCCCCAAGTCATAGGTCCTAGCCGACTTCATCATCGAGCTCCCCCCCGAACTGGCTAGCAACGATCTCCTAACAAAATAGGGGAAATGGCTGCTCTACGTTGACGGTTCATCATCGCAGCGTGGATCGGGAGTGGGAATCATGCTGCTGTCTCCCACGGAAGAAGTCCTTGAGCAATCTTTCCGCCTAAATTTTCAAGCCTCAAACAACGAGGCAGAGTACGAGGCGTTGATCGCCGGACTCAGACTGGCCAGAGGAATCGGGGTGAAAACAATAGAGGCATTCTGCGACTCCCAACTCGTGACGAATCAATATAGTGGCGACTACGAGACCAAGAACGAGAGAATGGAAGCCTACCTCCAGGTCGTCAAGAAACTCGCAGAGGGTTTCGACTCTTTTACAGTCACCAAAATTCCGAGGAGCGATAACGCATCGGGTGACGCACTGGCAGCACTTGCATCTACCTCAGAACCAGATCGGCGCCGCATAATACCAGTTGAAAGCATCAACGCGCCGAGCATCGATCTACCTAAAGGAATATGCTTCATCAACGATATCCAAAATAACCAGAAGAGCGACAACGAAACAACCGACCATGTAGAGGTAGAAGACGAGCCCGCCCTAGAAGACGACACCGACAACACAACCGACCCCGAGGACTAGAGAACCAAAATTCTACTATACATCAGCGACGGAATCGTCCCACCCGACTGTTACGCAGCTCGGCGCCTCAAAGCTAAAAGCGCCTACTACACCCAACTCGATGGCAATATCTTCCGCGTCAATACTTATGGCGCCCTACTTGGATGCCTCAGCAGCGAGGAAAGCCAAGACGTCATGAAGGAGACCCATGAAGGAGCGGGCGACAACCACTCCGGAGGCCGATCCCTAGCTTTATGAATCAAAAATCACGGCCATTTATGGCCATTCATGGAAACCGACTGCATAAAGTTCGTAGCTCGATGTGAGCCCTGTCAGCGACATGCGCTAATGATCCATGTTTCCACCGAACTACTAACTACCATCACAGCCCCGTACCCCTTCATGAGATGGGCGATGGATCTGATAGGCCCACTCCCCCGATCTAGCCAAAAACGATTCGTATTAATCATAACTGATTACTTCACCAAATGGGTGGAAGCCGAGTCTTACGCAAAAGTCCATGCCACCGATGTGCAGAAGTTCGTGTGGAAGAACATCATATGTCGGCACGGACTGCCGTACGAGATCGTGACCGATAACGAATCCCAATTCACATCCGCTGTCTTTGAGGGGTTTTGCGCGAAATGGATAATCCGACTAAGCAAATCCACGCCCAGATACCCGTAAGGCAACGGACAGACCGAGGCAACGAACAAAACCATCATCGATGGTTTAAAAAGCGACTCGAGCAGAAGAAAGAATTATGGGCCGACGAGCTAGATGGAGCACTATGGTCACACCGAACTATCCTGCGATGATCTACCAACAAAACGCCTTTCTCGCTATCACACGGCATAGAAGCACTGGCTCCAGCCGAGGTCGGTATACCCAGCCTCCGACGAACAATGTTAACACAGGAACCAAAGCTCAACGAGAGGATGATCAGAGATCGACTAGACCTAATAGAAGAAGATCGCGATCGAGCCTTGCTCCGCATACAGAACTACCAACAACAAGCAGCTCGATACTACAACAAAAAAAGTTAAAGGAAGATACTTCGAGGATGGCGACCTGGTTCTTCGAAAAGTCTTCGAAAATATTGCCGAGCCCAACGCAGGAAAGCTTGGAGCCAACTGGGAAGGACCATATCAGATTTCAAAAGTTGTCAAACCCGGAGTATACGAGCTAACGACCATGGCAGGAGACCCGATCCCAAGATCCTGGAATTCGATGAACCTCAAGAAATACTACTACTAGGTCGGCTAAAAAAAAAAAAAAAAAAAACAGAGGGACGCTCACCAAGATATATCTATGTTGAAAGGACCGCACCGCAAAAATTTTTTTTTTTTTTTGCATAATAATTAATTAACAAAGATAAACAATCATTAACTCATAATTAATTAAACAACCATTAATTAATTATTACACTCAGGTTAACGATTCTATACAACAACAACAACAACAACAAAAGCAAGCCCCCCGGGTCCTAATCATCCCCTTTTCACCGCCTTGATTCCACGATCACGCCACATCTTTACCTGCATCGACAAAAGTGATGCATCAACATTTGGCTAACCAAATGCTGAGTGAGATTGATCCTCCCAACAACAGGCCACCAATTAACAATCAACAATCACAATTATTAACACAACATTCATCACGGAACAACCGGTATCGATCGATACCCCCGTGGTATCGATCGATGCCCACGCAACACGTGTCACCCGACTAGGGTTTAGTATCGATCGACACCCAAAACCCTACATTGGTATCGGTCGATACTACACGACTCAGTCCTTATCCCAAAGGATCAGTATCGATCGATACCCACCTGGTATCGGTCGATACCCTCGCGACCTAACACAGGAAACGCCATGCAAACCACCCAAAACAACCACCAATCAAGCTTCACACGAAAACACATAAGCTTAACTGGTCACCTTTGGTCACAACTCACCTTAAAACAGCTGAAACGAGCTTCCAAAACGATCTCCTCAACTCAAGATCAACCTTTCTCGCTTCCCGCCCAAAACCAAGGTCTCCAACCTCCTTTCCGAGCTTCCCACAATGCTCAGAACCTTCTGATCTCGCAAGATCTAGCTTCGCAAAGCTCTTTCTCACTTTCTCTCCTTCTCTCTCTTTCTCTGCTTCTTTCACGAACCTTCTTTT
>PKML01026619.1:37255-61577 GCA_002933935.1 Eutrema yunnanense | reverse complement strand
TCCTTATCCCAAAGGATCAGTATCGATCGATACCCACCTGGTATCGGTCGATACCCTCGCGACCTAACACAGGAAACGCCATGCAAACCACCCAAAACAACCACCAATCAAGCTTCACACGAAAACACATAAGCTTAACTGGTCACCTTTGGTCACAACTCACCTTAAAACAGCTGAAACGAGCTTCCAAAACGATCTCCTCAACTCAAGATCAACCTTTCTCGCTTCCCGCCCAAAACCAAGGTCTCCAACCTCCTTTCCGAGCTTCCCACAATGCTCAGAACCTTCTGATCTCGCAAGATCTAGCTTCGCAAAGCTCTTTCTCACTTTCTCTCCTTCTCTCTCTTTCTCTGCTTCTTTCACGAACCTTCTTTTGGTCCTATCTTTCCAAGGACCACTTTTATACTCGAAGAAGAAAGAGAAGAAGAAGCTAACCACGGAAAAACCCGGCTGGTATCGATCGATACTGGCCGGTATCGATCGATACTGGCCCTTCCGGACATGGGCATTACATATGTAATGTGAACTACGATCGGTTTGATCCTTCCTCGGAAGGTACGTAGGCAACCCATGTCAGGGTGCAGCTGTTTATATAAATAAATCTAATTTTTTCTAAGAACTCTCACTACCACCCACATCGGCGTCACCCACATCGGCATCCTAGCTAGATGTTCGATTTAGCAAACGCATTCCTCATGGATGCAGTGGTGAAATAACCCACACACTAAGCCGGACCCAGTCCTGCACATATCATAGGTCGGTCGAATACAAACGCCGAACACATTTTCGCGTATTCATACCCGATCTAAGAAGTTAACAAGTGGACCGAGCTAAAACTCGCACCTACTAACATAAGAAGCGGAGCCCAGACTCGCACCTTACGGGATAAGCCGAACTTTATGTCTCGCACCTAAAAATTAGATAAGCCGAGCCCGACCTCGCAGTCATTGACAATACAAAAACGAACGAGTTCTGAAGAAGACAATTTCAGATACGGCTATCAATAACAAGCAAATTCCGAAGAAGGCAATTTCATTTATAAACGACAACGTCAATTTACAGAAAGAAGAGACTACATCGACAAAAGAAACATCAACAAAGAAAGAAAAATAACAAAAAGAACTAAAGAGAAAAGATTATTGGACGGCCAATTCCTTCGCCCGATTGGCCACGGTAACCAGGTCGGCGGGATCCTCGTATTCATCCGACTCAGGAATCTGCGGAGTCAAAGGCAAATTGTCCTCCTTGGGGTCACCACCGTCGGCAGCAGCTTCAACGTCGGGAACCGCCGAGGTACTCAGAGGGAGTTCAACCGGGATAGGCAGCACCTCTAGATCGCCGGCTACGAGGTCGGTAATCTGTACCTTGCTAACCGTATCACGCCACTCGACCTTGTCTTCCTCCAGCTTGGTAAAATAGGAATCAGGAATATCAACGCCCTCATCCTTCATCAGCTGAAAATAGTCAAGAATCCTGGTGACCTGTTTGGCGATCAGAACTGCGCCTTGGGCCTTCTCCTGATCTTCAAGATGCGCCTTGAAACGTTTAAACCGAGGCTCGTACACCCCATTGACCTCCTCCCAGACCCGTTCTCGCTCTAGCCGAACTTTGTCCTTCGCCGACCTCTCCAGCCGAACTGATTCAGAAATCAGCTCTTTCTCCAACCTTATCCTCTCCCGAGAGATCTCCTCCAAATTCGTCAGAAGATCGGAGTTCTCTTTCCCGAGGTCGGAGACCGTGGATGCAAGCTCGAGGTTGCTCTTGTCGAGCATTTCCGACCTCGTCTTTTCCTCCGCGTGCTGCTTCTTGACTGACTCCAGCTCCCTCATCAGTCGCCGACCTGCAGATTTGATCTTCTGCACCTCGTCCGATTTCTCGGTCCTTGCCCTCTTCAACTTACGGTCATATGACGCCGTAAGTCTATTCACACAGGCCGCCGTCTGATATCGAAAAAAGGCAAACGTTAGGAACCTCGATCTAGTAAGAAAACCAATAAGGGAAGAAATGACCAAGTTTACCTTCATAAATTGACGGGCTAGTTCCTGGTAAGTCTCCTCCTCCTCCAGCCTATCGAAGGATGGAAGACTGCTCGAACTGCTCCCGATCTCACGAAGCAGATCGGCGCATGCGGCCCTGTCGTTGACAAACGGTTCGTCCTTCCCATATTTGAAGCTGAAGCCTTGCATGCCGACCCTCTGCTTCTTCGAGGACCTTCCTTCGCCTACCTGTTGCTCCACGGAAGGAACACCCGGATCGGCGGATTTACTCTGATCCCCCTGCGCCTCGGCCGACCTCGAGTGATGCTTAGAGGATTTCTTGGAGGAATGCTTTCTTTTCTTCCTCCCCTCTTTGGGCCTCGCTGCCGGATCCACAACATTTGCCCCTTCAGTCCGCGTCGCCGGTTCCGCCACGACTGCATCTCCTTGAACAGGATCGTCCACCTGTTCGCCCCTCGAGTCTTGAGGATCATTCCGACTCTCGGTATTAATGGAGGTACCGACCTCCGTGGTCTCTCTTTGAGACCGATCGTCCCCAACAGTTGTAGGATCGGTAGGGTCCGCCCGAACGACAAGAGCAATGCTCGCATCAATCAGAAGAGGAGTGGCCGACCTGACTCTGGCCCTGCTCGCGTAACTTGGCAAGGCGTTAACATCTACACCACCCATTTCTCTGTGTGTCTGAGAAGAATGAACAAACGCGCCCCAACTAGCTGCGAAATCGAAGATGATTAAGTCAAATAAAAATCACCGACCGAAAAAGGAAATAACGCGGAGATCGGCTTACCAGAATGAATACGAGCTAAACTCGTTTGAATCCTTTGGAGATGAATTTGAGGCCACCGTCTCTGACCCAGCTCCCGAATCCTTGCCAAATCCGCTTGAAAATCTACAGGGGGCGCCTTGGAGATAGGATGCCGAACTGAAACAGCCAGATGAAAAGAGTCAGACCAAGGAAGATAATGCGATAAATGGCGTAATAGAAACTAATATCTACCAAAGTCCCTATTCCACCGAGTCATGTATCGTCTTCCGACCTCGACGACCGACACCGAATTAATCTTGACATAGAAGTATTGATGCTCTCAGTAATTGAACTTGCTAACACTTTCGCCCAGAATCACCTTGTGATTGCTCTTCGCGGCCATATAAACCGTTCCAGCGGTTTTGCCATTTACACTGATGCGGGACATCTCCTCAAAGAAACGAAGATCGACGTTAACGCCGCACTCGGCCCCCAACTCTAGAGCGGCGACCGTGTTGCGATCCCAGCTGGAGTTATCTGACTAATAGCAAGCTCCCTAGCATCGCAATAGTCAATCAGCAATTTCGGCAAAGGGAACCACAACCGATACTGAGTGACGTACGCCTCGTACAAACATATCCATCCCTTGGGAGCTGTCCATGGTCGGTTCTCGGGGGTAGGCGGCGTGAGTTCCAATCCAGAGACCAGGTGCGCCCCTACGTGCAACCTCTTTAGGGAAGCATAATCCGACTTTGAAGGAATGTCTGCCAAACGGAGCCGACCACGAGGAATTGATTGACCTCTAGATCTGGGAGCCGACCTATGAACCGCTTTAGCTCCGACCCCAGCAATCTCTAAAGCCAACCTCTCGTCCATTGTAAGTAACTCGGCCTCAAACTTGACATCGTCAATCGCTTCATCCATCAATTGAGGAACAACAATCTCCACACGAGCCGAGCTAGAGCTAGCGCCATCTGGGCGCGTTCGAATGGCCAACTCCTGGATCAGCGAGCTAACTACCCCCGCCGAACTATCCGAGCTCGTCGTCTTGTCTAGAGAAGAGTCACTGCTCACCGAGATAACGTCCTCTTCAACCGACCTCGAGGACAAACTCGATTCGATGCGCACCATCTGCTTTTGAAGATCTAAAACGGAGGAAACGAAGAACACGAAGAACAAATCGACCGACGTCACGAGAACCTCCACCTGATCGGAGAAATCACACCGCGAAGTCAATAAGATCACGGCGACGACGCGACGGAACTACAACACAAAACCAAGAACAATAGAACAAAACCGAGAGAGAAAATAATACCTTCTTTCTGCTGAAAAATAAAATGAAGAAGAGCGAGAAGGGGAGATTATATAGAAAAGGGGCGCGACTGCCGAGGAGACACAATGATTACGTCTACGAAACTCTTAGTTTCCCGCGCACCTAAGCGACTCATCGCTCCCCACGTGTCCAAGCGACCCTTCGATTCTCGCGCGCCTAAACGACCTTTCGTTTCCCGCGCATCGGTATATGGGCTCAAGTGTCACGAGCAAAGGCCCATTAAGAAGCCCACCGAGCGCTATCGCAGGATGCACCGATCTAGATTACAGTTTTACCGATCAAATGAATTCGCCGAACTCAAAATACCCCCAATCATTTGCCGAACTGGGGGGGGACAATTGTTGGAGGTGGGTCTCGCGACCCCCCATTTTTCTTAAAAGCCCACAATCAAATCAAGATCGGCCCATCTGAGTAATTGGCCCATTAAGCAGCCGGCCCACCAAACAAACAGAGCCCACCCAGGTCGGCCGTACGAAGAGGATTAGATGGACTGCCACCAAGACCGGTCAGTGCACTCTACCTAACCAGGTGATCTGTCCTGACCCACCATCAATCCGTCCTGCCCGACCAACGAGTTTGTCCTGACTGACCGTACAAATTAGGGTTTCAAAGGCCCCTAAATCGCCGTTCTAAATTTAGTATAAATAGGAGAGTACCTTCATTTGTAAAGGGGGGGAGAGCTCTGATAAATAAAACCAACTATGTAATCTTCAAAGAAAAAGAACCGACATTACCACTCATTCGAAGGAAACATCCTTGTAATCGTCTCGATTTAAACCGACATCACTTGATAATAATATACGCCGACCTAAGACTTTAACCTAAACGAAATTCTATGAGCCCTGATACAACAAAGATATAAGTTATATCGGTGCCGATAACCGATACAACAATTACTTATATATTAGACCATATTGGTCTAAACTTCCGATGTTGGATATGGATTGATATCCCAACAATCCTCTCCTTAAACCAAGGACCACACAAGCCCTTGACTTATTCTCCAGCGAAACCTGACACTCATCTTATACCGTCGTTATCACCAACGAAACGTGCCGCCTGACCTTCCGCACCGCTAGGAAGACTTTCCGACACAAAGCACCGGCACCCTTTAATCGCGAGGTCACCTTGAGGGCTCTCCCTCCCACAACGTACATGCAGCCCACACCCACTTCTCCAGGTCCACATTTTCTAAACCCGGGCTCTAATACCATTGTTAGGTTTTTCAAGCCCATGTCCAACTCCCCCATTAGTATGATAATGTCCGCTTTGGGCCCAAGTGGCAAGGTCCGCACGGATTTATTTTTGGGCTCCTTCCCAAAAGGCCTCATACTTATATATTAGACTATATTTGTCTATACTACCGATGTGGGACTTGGATTGATATCCAAACAATCATCTCCTCAAACCAAAGACCACACAAGCCCTTGACCTCTCCTCCAGCAAAACCTGACATCCATCTTGTAGCGTCGTTATCACCAACGAAACCCGCCGCCTGACCTTCTGCACTGTCATGAAGACTTTTGACACAAGGCACTAACACCCCTAATCGCGAGGTCACCTTGAGGGCTCTCCCTCCCACAACGTACATGCAGCCCACACCCACTTCTCCAGGTCCACCTTTTCTGAACTCGGACTCTGATACCATTGTTAGGCTTTTCAAGCCCATGTCCAACTCTCCATTAGTATGATATTGTTCGCTTTGGGCCCAAGTGGCAAAGCCCGCATGGATTTTTTTTTGGGCACATTCCCAAAATGCCTCATACTAATCAGAGTTGGATTTTACCTATATATTATACTATATTTGTCTAAACTTCCAATGTGAGACTTGGATTGATATCCCAACACTCTTTCTTCTTTCATTTCTATCTCTCTCTATCTTTTCTTTTTCATATTTGTTGTTGTAATTTGTTACAAGAATCTGTTGCGGGCCATAAAATCCAACAACTAGCAAACAGTAATACTTTTATTTCTAGTCATATAACAAATTTATCAAGCTTTTTTAATCCAAAGAAATCTCTCCACGTCTATTCTTCTCGACATATCATGCTCGTCGCATTAAGAGGTGCCGCTGTGAAGATCCTTGTTCAAAATGGAGCTAGATCCGACTCCATCGAATCACAAAACGGTAGTTATAAAATTTTGTATGGTTGTGAATTTTGTAACTGAACCTAAATATGGGTTCTATTGGAGCGACTCCATCAATCCTATGTTGCGTTCGGCAATCTCTCACAGAGATGTCGCTCAAGACTTGTGGGAGCATATGAAGAAATGGTTCTCCGTGATGAATAAACCTCGAATTCAGCAGATCAAAGATGAATTGGCTTGTTGCAAACATAGAGGAATTGCAATCGAAGCGTACTATGGAAAATTAACTCGAGTATGGGATAGCCTTGCAACCTATCGTCCATTGAGAATGTGCAAGTGTGGGTTATGTACGTTTGATCTTGGTACAACACAAGAAGCCGATCGTGAAGAAGACAAGGTGCACCAGTTTTTGTTTGGACTTGACGATCAGTTCCGTGCTGTTCGATCGAGTATTGTGGCACGTGTTCATGTGCAGCCATTGGAGGAAGTCTATAACATTGTGAGACAGGAAGAATCTTCGTGCAAGTGGAGAAGAGAGACCTGAAATGACATCTTTCATTGTTCAAACCAAACAACGATACCGAAGCGATGACAAGGAAAAAGGAATTTTATGCAAGCACTGTAATCGAAGTGGGCATACCTCCGACAGTTGCTTCGCTGTGATTGGCTATCCTGAGTGGTGAGGTGAGAGGCCAAAAAGTCAAAAGCTTCAAGGATGAGGACGTGGTGGAGCTAGCTCAAGTGGTTTCTCTAATGGAGGAAGGGGTCGTGGACAAGTGACATATGCGAATTCTGAATGTGTAATTCAAATGGCTGATCGGTTTCTTGTGGTTCAAGACCGCAATTTGAGGATGGTGATTGGAGTGGGTAAAAGAGTAGGAGGAACGTTTCACATCCGCAGTATGGAGATCGCAACATCAGTCATGACGAAAGAGAATCATTTGAGCTGTGGCACAGTCAGATGGGTCATTCGTCTGCAAAAATTGTAGGATTGCTTCCTTTTGTTTCTAGTCATGTTTCTTCTGCATCTTTGAATAAAGCGTATGAAGTGTGTCTCCACGCGAATCAAACACGAGATTGTTTTTCAATCAGTATGAATAAAACTTCCAAGATTTTTGAGTTAATTCATGTTGATCTTTGGGATCCGAATCGGACACCTTTGCATTCAAGGGCACGATATTTTTGGATGATAGTTGATGATTACTCAAGAGTAGTTTGGTTATATTTATTGACTGCTAAGATAATGTAGCAAGAATAGGAGGCTAATTTCGTAAAGTATACACTTGAAGAAATCTTTGTGTATACTTTACGAAATTACAAAATCGGTTTCACATAATTAGCTGTAGTTTTTTGGTCGTGCAAGTTCCTTTTAACCCTCAAATTTAGAGTTTTCTTCTTTTCTGGACCTATTTTTTTAACCCACTCAAAATCTTTGTGCTATCAATACGTAATTAGAGTAACCTAATTGAAACCCTATGGCCTATGAGAAGATCAGATCTTCTCGCAATAATGTCGGGTTAATACCACAATTAAAAAGATGTAGACGTTTTGAAAAATTTATGATCACGTAATAAGCAAACTTTGGAGTAGGCTCCAGGCTCGTACCAACGTATCCACTCGACATACTTCATTACCCCAAACGTTCTGTAGAGTAAGTCTTGACGTCTCCATCTCCACACAATGTTTTCTCTCCAAATGCTGAATCATTTTCATGTCCATTGAGCTGGCGGTAACATCCTGCTTAGACCAGAACAATGAAAAGACAAGGAAGATCGGTTTTAGTTTTAATAGCAAAATTTTAAGGTCACAAGTAGAAACAAGGCAAGGAACGAGTACAGTGTGTGTCTCAATACTATTAATATTCTAGTTTTAGATGTGTCCCACCTAGTTTTGATGCCTGAGACAACTGTTGTAATAGTCTTATCACTCGTTAATATGATTAGTCTACTTGATTCCAACCCGTCCGCCCGACTAAAAGAGTCTACTATACTTAATAATACTTAGCTACATATCACTGTCCATCTAATTCCCACAAAGAGAAACAATCTCAAACCGAAACAACGGTAAGTTCTGTAGACAGAATGAAGATGAAATAAAACCAAGGAGGATAAAAGAGGTCGAACATACCCAGATGGGGCCGCTAATGGCATTTAGAATCAACGACTTGAGGAACTTATCCTCTGAAGAGGTGAGAAGTTGATTTGAAGCAACAGAAATGGCGATATCTTGAAGGAGTGCTTCAATCTGTGATCCATTGCACTTCATCACTATTCTCTTGTGAGCCTGAACAATTTTTTCAAGATGGTAAGCTGTGGTACTCCGGCTGCTGTCACTTCTGATCCATTGGGCCACATCAATGGCTTTTTCAGGCAATTCTTCGTGCAGCCTAAGAAATGTAAACGCTCTTTTTCCACTTGTCCAGCAAAGAAAAGTTGATGATCCGTCATCTAAATCATGAAGAGTGAAACT
The DNA here is from genome assembly GCA_002933935.1 of Eutrema yunnanense. NCBI lineage: Eukaryota > Viridiplantae > Streptophyta > Magnoliopsida > Brassicales > Brassicaceae > Eutrema > Eutrema yunnanense. Next base: position 52,945 of record PKML01026619.1, on the reverse strand, counting down.
CATGAATGGAGAAAAAACGGGTATTTCAGGTGTATCTAATACAAATGCATATATTGTTAACCAGTTTATCAATGGACACGTTTTCAAGTAAGTTGAAAAAAAAACGGCTACTACTCAGGAGCATAAAATAAGTCTAAGTATTCGTTCAGTAGGACCAAAAGTTATGGAAACATAAATGTATAGACTCGTACACATCTTTGTATGTTTTTTTTCTGCCTTTCAGCATTACACACATACAGAGCGCTCAATGAGAAGCTCTTAAGAGGATGAAATTAATATATTGAATGTACGTATGATCAACATATTGAAGACTGACAAAGAGAAACTCTAAGAGATAGTAGTAATTTAATACAATCAATCTTACTAGTAGGATAATTTAATTAATATGAAGGCCTCTTTCCAATTGGAACTGTAGAAGATAAAACATAATGCGTATGTGTTCATAAATTAATTTTCCATTTCTGGCAATATGCCTTATGTTATGCCTTATTCTAAGCCCTGCTAGTGTTCCATACAATAGAAAGTGTGACTTACCTACCACGAATCCTGCAAGCGGTATATCTAGATTTTCCCCACATTTGTTTTCTGAGGGATCATCAGATCCTGCTTGGAGAACCAAAAGATGAACTGAAAGAACCTATTGCATCAAATAACAGATAAAGAAGAATACAAGCAATGAGTTCTTTAAAAAAGTACACATAAATGAAAGTAGAAAATATCTTTGGTAATCCACCAAAAGATTACCTTGCAGACAAAGTTTACTTGCTGATTATCCTTGTTTCTTAAGGAATCCTGGGGTGTAATTTTACCCAGAGCAGTTCGATGAGTTTGTTTGTCTAAAACTGGACCATCCAATGCCTTTCGAGAATTTATTTTGACAAAAGATGCTGATGACAACAGAAACCTGTTTTCCTCTCTACAGAAACAATAATGCAATGGAATGAAGATGAGTTTGTCTCTTAATTTAAAGCTAATTAAGCAATGGTTATTAATTAGGTATAATACCCCGTTTCAAGAATCCGGTAGAATGTTGCATTCACACCAGGGCCAAATCCAATGAGATATGAATGCCTGCTTAGTGGACCAAAGATCTTCACCTGAAACACATCGTTGAGGAGATAAGAGGCACAAGAATACAGACAGCAGAGAAAGAAAAAAAACAGAAAAGAGTATAATATGCACTCACCATTTGATGATTGACTAGAACATGAATGCAATAGCTGCTGAGAACATCAATGCCACAAGAGTCAACAGCATCAACTGCTACTACATCGCCTCTGAAAGTCGCTAGATTTCCCTCAGGAAACAAGCTGTTGGAAAGAGGTAGTCGAGGCGGCTCTGCATGCATGATCATCTTCCCCTGAGTACAGCATGAAATATTATTTTTGTCTTTTCCATCTGCGACTGGCTTATTAAGTTCTTCCAAGTCCTTGAGATATACTGAGAAGAGTCTTTTTGCATCATAAGGGAGAAGAAGCGAAACATCTGAACAAGGTTGTGGACTAGATATATTTCGTTGTTCCACCGCAAGAGATGGTTGAGAAGACACCAGAGGATATACATCCATAGATCCGTCATGGGTGAAAATTTCATCAAAAGAAAATTCCAGACTCCATAAACGTGTTTCGGGTTTAAAATTGATTTTGTCATTGTTAGATATGCCAGTCCGTCCAACACAAAAAGAATCATCAGTGCCATGCTTCATCAAATAGCAACCGCCAATCTGCAACACCTGCCATGACAATGCAAAAGCATCATTTAATTTAATCATTAGTCTTTGTGCAGCATAAATGGTAGATGGGAATCAATGTTATTCAGAAATTAGAACTTACATTATAGTTTTTGCATTCAGGTATGAGTTCTAACAGTACCCGGTTAACACTGTGCATGTTACCACTTTTTTTTCCCTTTACATTAGACAGAGTTGCTGCTATGGTCAAACAGTGACTACTAGCACATCTGACGGTCATCTGGCAGGAAATTTCATGCGGCACAGACAATACTCTTTCCCTCTGTGATGCAGTATTAGTTTTACATCTCTTATGAGGACGTTCTTCTTGGGAGGTCTTACGTTCATCAAATTGGGGAGCAGTTGCGTCTTCTTCAGTCACAGTGCAAATGAGTTCCCAGGGAATGATTACAGCCTCGATGAAAACACTGGTGCAGTCAGGCACTCCTGGATGAACCTGGTATGAGTTCAATAATCATAACAGTTAAGACCTTCATCAAAAATTAGTATCATAAACAACACCTTTTCTTTCTCGAACCAAAAGAAATAAACAATAGTGACATTATGGAGATTGCTATCAATAAAACAATACCTTTTTTAAATTTGGAAATTTATGGGTCACCCTAAATAGATGAAACCTTCCCTCTTTGAACTCATTGAGATCATGCCTCCAGTCAAGAGAATAATGCATGGGAACGTTTCCACAACTTGCAGCACCAAACGATAAAGAAAAAAGCATTGTCGAGGTGTTTTCTATAGCCAATGGAGTAGGATTAACAACAGTTCTACAGCAAAGTGGCTCTGGAGGAAGGGGCATCTGGAGAATCGATTCAGGTAGTCCTTCAATGATGAGATAGTAATCAGAAACCTACAACGAATAAAATAAAATTAATTTAGTAGTCGATATAAGAGTTTGGTAACCTCCGACGTGCCACATAAATGAAGAAAAGCAGTTTGATGTACAAAATTAACCTCAAATATCCTGCAGGGATTTCTATCACTTAAACGTAGGTCTGGCATCAGAACATTAATGCTGCTTGTTCTGTCATGCAATTGTAGTCTTCCAGAAGATGAGATCTATATAGAAGTGTCACAGCTACATAAGGGTATGAATAGACAAAAACAAAAGCCTTGTTATGTAGCAAAAGCTAGAGAAAAGTTCCAGATATTAAGTAAATATGTATACCCTATCAAGGTGACATAATAACACTTGACATCTCAATAATTTAAGAACAGCCTTCATATGAGTTAATAGATGGCACAATATTGTACTCATGGAAGCCTTCAGATATCTTGGAGAGATAATGGAGGCACAACATCAATATGGAGTAGCAATATTTGCAATTCTAAAACCAAAAACTTTGACTTCAGGAGCAGCATACCTTCAATTTTCCAAGCAAGATGACACCAATATCTTCACTTCTAAGAGTCTTTGTGTTTATACGACTGTATCTTTTCCGCATTGATGATGGATGACTTAAGCAGTTACTAGCACTAAACACGGTGTCATTTTTCTTAATCTGAGATAACAATTCATTCAACATGACCTTGTAGCGGTAAACAAAACTTGAGATAGTCATTACCTGTTTGCAGAAAAGAACAGGTGGAATTCATGATATAAGAACTAAAAATAATCATCACAATTAAACAGAGTTTTAACCTGTTCTAATCCAACCATGATCTACAAAACAACAGACTCACCAGTTTTAGGTTGCAATCACGCGCTTCACTATTGCATCCGCGTGATTCATGCAAGCAGAACTCAGTAAAAAGCCCGCACTGCAAAGTTAAAAAGTTTTAAGAAAAGAAAAGTAAAACTGATTAGAATGGATATTACCCTAAGATGAGTATAAAGCTGCATATATTGTTGAACTTTGAATTTACCAATTTACCCTAGGTTGAAACATAGATGGCGGTATTCGTGACTCTGCATACATCTTTGTCAGTTCATCCCTCTGATAACACCTCACAAAAATTAGGAAGACCATATAACTATAATGTGGGACCAAAACAAATAACCAAGCCTGCTTTCAGTTACCTGACAGGATCTTAAGATTTCCTTGTCTGATGGCATTCTGTCAATGTTCTGGATGCATGAACTAACGAGTAACGTCCTGCAAAGCATTGTTTTGCAGCTATATCACTCACAAGTCATGAAATAGCATGAAATCACTTAAGATATTGCTAAAACCATCAGAGAGAAAGAGTACCAAAATCTTGCAGGAAAGGACAAAGACTCAATAAATCGACTCAGAGGTGTCTGCCGACATGAATCTACAAGACAACTGAAGCACCAGCTGGATAAATCTCCAGACATATGAGAAAGCATCCATGATTCACTGATTCATAGTAAAACCTTACCCCGTTTCAAAAGGTGAAAAAAACGCAACTGTGATGCTGGTCTTGAAGCATGCCCCAAGTATAAGCACTTCTCCCCAAGAAAATTTGGTATTCACAAAATGAACATTTCTGACAAAAATCTGCACTAAAATAAGTAAAAACAATCAAAGATCTCAAACCAGCACAGATAGACTAACTTCTCAGACGCTTACACCCATAAAAAAAATTAACTATCTTATTATTACACACTAAACTGAAGCAAGAAGGGACTTCTTACAAGGGAACCAGTTCGGATACTGTGGGATCTGTTCATTATCTGATCCGTCAATAAAAGCCAGACATCTTCATCCATCTCAACAAGCTTCCCTTTCATGTACACACCTTTGACAAATCCAAGGTACGAACTGCAGTTATCTCTCCTATCAACAACACTTTTCGAAACAACCTGTTTCTTAGAAAACCAAGGTGAATGAAGAACAGAGTTCCCAGTCGTCACAAACACCAACAGGGAATCACATTTGCTTATATAGACAACCTTCTTCTTCATCCCCGATAGAGCAATATTTCTCCCAACTAGCTTCGTTATCGCAGGGTGCCAACTCGCAGCCACTGAACCATAGAAGTAAACGAAGACAGACTTCTCAAAAGAGTGACTGCAACCAATCGAATCCACAATATCGTTCCGACAACATTCTTTACCCTCACAGGACATTACCCTTACTAAGAACCCAGGAAGGTTCACAGAATCAGCAGAATCCTCTTCCAGACAAGGAACAACAGACACAGGGCTAATAGACTCTAACACACCATGGATCCTATACCGTGACTTACCGTCACCGTTTTCTGGTGAACGCAACGGAAGAGGAACCAACGGAAACGAATCAAGCAACTTACCGATATCCACGAATTTCCACTTGATAATCTCCAAAAACCCACCGAAATGCCTCATAGGAAGGAAATTCCACGATTGAACACAAATCTTCCTCCCAATCGCACCGATTTCGAGACCAAGGATATCACAGCAGATTGTCAAATCACCGTCTGTGAATCGAAAGCAGTAACGGTTCGGACATTTTAGGGTTTCGGATGGAAGAGCTAGCGTCCCGAAGATAACCGCTGGGTGATTCAACGGTGCGAGAAACTTACGGCTAAAGTCCGAATCGACGGCTCCGGCACGTGATTGAGGGTTTCTACATCCTGATTCGGAAGCCGGCGTACCAGCGGAAAAGAATAGCGACGATGAACCGGTGACGGCTCGGCCTCCGTGGACTAGCTCCGAAATTTTGATAATCGTGGCGTTCTCCATTATCAGAAGCTCCTCGTGTTTAGAGTCGCAGCGACGTCTTCGCTGGCTCTGTCCATGGATGGACTGTCATTGTGGAGTGAATGGAAAAAAAAAAAAAAAAGCTGAGACTGAGAGGGTGGGAACAGAGCGGGAACCCGCGAACGGTGACCCGAACCGTAGACCCGACACGGATTCGTTTGAGAAGCTCCAACTTCACACCGTTTAAGTATAAACCGAACAAACCGATTTCCCAACCGAATCGAACCGGATTTTTGTTCGGTTTTATTCAACATTTTTTCAAACAAAAAATCCGAGAAGCGGAATGAATCGAACTGAACAAACCGATTACCCAGCCCTAGTCACTGGAATCGCTCATGTTATCTCAATGTGAGCTTCACCAATAAAACTAACTAGGATTTAACCCACTTAAAAAAGTGGGATAATCTAATCTATTAAAACAGAGAGCTATTTTGTGTTCAAACAGGAAAATATCAATAGAAATCTATTCATATCCTGGATAACTTTTAAACTTTAGATTTTTGTGGATAAATATCTCTGTTTCCAAACAAAATAATTTTGTTCAATTAAAAATTCATTTAATTAATCTGATTCAATTAAATAGTTAATTAATTAATTAATCTTATTATATATATATACATATTAATTTTAATTCGTAATTAGAAAAATTCAGACTATGTCAGAAATTAAATTAAATATTTAAAATTACAAATAAAATCGATTATTTCAAAATATGTAAATTAAAATTTCAAAAATAATTTAAAATTTTATTATTATTTTATTACGAAAATAATATTAATTATTTTGAATTTTTTAATTTAGATTATGCCAAATAATTTAATAATCAAATTTTTTAAAATGATACAATTTCAAAATTAACAATTTTCATTGAAAGATAATATTAAATTTTGAATTTAATGTAGATTTTCTGAGATTTCATCAACAGTTACAAACAAAATAGTCAGAATTAATAACAAAATATATTTACTTCTAAATTTAAATCTTATTAATACAACCAGATTTATAATTGAATATTTTTACAACTGAAAAATGAATATATTATTAATTAGATTTGCACAACCATAAATTTGACCATGCATATGGACAACATTCGGTTACTAATACAGATTCAATATTTGTTATTTACATATATAAAATGATTAATATTTTAAGAATCACACAATTTTAAAAATTGTTAATTTAGAATTAAATTCGAAATGCAAATCTAATTAATCTTGGTAAGATTGTCCAGATTATGTTAATATTCATTTATATTAATAAAGATTTATTAAAAAAATTATTATCATAAAATCTAAACATAAATAGTTATTGTATTCAAATTCAAAATTAAGAATTTTTCCACAAGTAAAATTAAAACGTATACATTTTTTTTGTCCAAACATGAAAACCTTCATATTAGGCTATTATTTACTTTGATAACTATTATTCAAGTTGCCAAACAAGTCAATTTAGTACAATATTAATAAAAAATTATTTTAATTTATATTTAAAAAAAATTCCAAAAATTCAAATTTTAATTTAAATTAGTTTGGATTTCCTTAAATATATGTTAGATTAATTATCAAAAATCATAAAACCAGTTGTTTCTTTACAAAAATAATAAACAGAATATTAATTTAGATTTAATTTAAATATTCAAATTAAATAATATTCTCATAATGACGGACATGATAAACGATATGTTATTGTATATTTTTATCATAATCAATCAACCTAAAATTTTAAATATTTGAAATTAGTAAATATTTATATTATACGGTAATATGAACGGGCGGGTTAGAATTATGTTTTTATAATCACGGTCATATTTAATACTAGAAAAACTTAAATCTACAAAAACAAACTATATCTAAACACAAAAATAAATCTTTGTCACTTACTAGAAAAATTATATCTATAAAACAAATTATACCTAAATACAAAAAAAATATATTACAAAATTTTGTAAAAAACAATTCTCGTGCGGACGCACGGGTAAAATCTAGTTTTTTCTTAAAACATTGTTTTAAAATTAAAATTTAAAATTTTGGTTAAATTAAAATTGGTTGACATGTAAATAGCTACATATATATTAACACTAGTTGGTGACCGCGCTTCGCACATAATTTTGTATTATTGTTGACTAACATGGTTATAAGAAAATTTGACATTGACAAAACCATCACCGTTAAGTCATATTTACATAAAGCATGATAGAACTAATCATCTAATGCTCCTTAACTAAATACAACCTGATCCAATTGTCCAACAACCCGATTTACGAAGATGGATCAATTAACTCGTATAAAATGTTATACGCTAATTAGAAAATAACTCATACTTGTATGGGTTATATGCTTTAGGCATGGGCAAAATACCCGGAACCGAACCCGAACAGAAACCTATAAAAATACCCGATGGATCCTAAACTCTTATACCCGAAGAACCGGAACCGATCGGGTATCCAAAATATCCGAAGTATTATTATATACCCATAAATATTAGTTAATTTTCGGGTATTTAGGGTATTTCGGTATATTTTTGGTTTTACGGATATATTTTTTTAAATTTTTGGGGATTTTGGGAAAATTCGGGGTTTTGGGTATATTTTGGGTATTTCGGGTAAAAAAAACACCTGAACCGAACCATATCAAAAAAAAATAGGATATTTATCGGTTCTTAAAATTAAGACCCGAAAGACCCGAAACCGATTGGAACCAAACCGAAACCCTCTCGGTTCCTATATGGGTCCAAAGTCCTTCTACCCGAAAGACCCGGAACAGAACCGAATACCCGAATGCCCATGTCTATTATGCTTTTTGAAGCGTTCGATAATTTTTTACAATTCTCAATTCCTCTATCTCCTTTTAATTTCACTAATACGACATATTAAAATATAAACCAACTTTTAACTTGGTTTAAACCTAACAACTATTTTTTCTCGTTTCTCGTTTCTCCGGCTAGTTATGTGGTCATTTGAGCGTTAGATAATATTTTAGAAGATTTTTCTCTTTTGTTGTCTTTAAGATTACATAGAACATTTGATCTCTCCAGGATAGCGCAATCTATCTCTCGTAACAACCATTTTTATAAACAACTCGTGGTCATTATCCTAGTTTTCGAAAGCTCTCGTTAGCATTTTTTAATCATTATGTTGGCATGCATGAATGCTTATTTTCGAGCATTGATATTTGTAATTTTGTTTGCCTCTTCAAATTTGAATCACTCATCCATGAGTTTGTCGAAATCTTACAAACTTAAATTTATCTAAAGAGCATATCCCATTTAGAATTAATTGTATGATAGTTCCTGAAATTTTGTTTCGAACAACAATTAATTAGTAACTTTGTTTTATTTCTATTTGATTAATATTCAATTTTATTATTTTTTAATAAATATTTTTTTTCCAAATATGTAGTTAGGAAATAATTGGATCTAAATGTATCTTGATACATCACACCACCGTCAAATCTAGTATTTTGTGTCATTAACCTGATCAAATAGAATTACTGTTTGGTTAATAAGTTCATGCGACAAACTAAACAAAAAAACTCATAACATAAATCCTCATGTAAGTTTTTGCAAAAAAAAAACCCTTAGGTAAATTAGATGATCAAGTTTGATACTCACCTATGATCATATATTTCTCTCTACAAATAAATAGAAAATTAAATATTTGTATATATTAATTTTTAATAGATTAGACATAAAAAAAAATATATTAGACATCACAAATGGAGTTTTGATGCGTGTGCATGTGTTATCCTAGCTTCATGTTTTAAATTTGTAAACTCTAATGTCTGCAAGTGCACAGATGTGCGTTGTAGGACATTAGGTATCGATCCACAAGGAGATAAAGCTTTTCTGTGAGACTTTAGAAAGAGAATTAGTAAGGAAGTCTAAAACGAAAAAGGGTTTTTGTAGGGTTTTTGGTAACAAAAATTGCAAAGTGCGTAAAAAGTAAAGATTGCTTGAAAAGTAAAGAATGAAATCGATGGCAATAAAATAAAAGAGAAAATTGGTTTGTAAACTATAATAAAACAGTGTTGGGTCGACATGAATATCTTAGGGGAATGCTCTATTCAATAACGGTACCAAATCTCTTAGTAACATTGATTCTAGTAAACTCCACGAACTGGAACACGATAGTGTGTGTAGCCTACTCTTGTACATCCTACACACCTATAATTTATATACTCGATCAGTAGTTTTCGTCTCTGGCCGCGTAAAAAATTATGATGACACAAGCAAATTCATAAACATTCACGACACTCTATAAGTATACTTTCGAAATCTTATAACGCGACACACTCCATATAGATTAATAGTTCGGGTGATTAGATTCATCACTTTTGGTGGCTCTTACTGCACCTAGGGATCAGCCTCTAGTTCATGACACTAGATTCATGCATTAAAAACAATCTATAGGAAAGAGTTCTAGAATACGGCTAGGTTTACCTCATGGAATCTTTATCAAACATGTGAATCCCCTTCGATAATCCATTTAAACCCAACAATTAAACTACTCGAACATAATTGAAGAAAGCAAAGACATGATTAAGTAAAAACATGAGATTGAAGAAGAAGCTTCTTGATTTTAAGAACAAAGTCGGGAGAAAACTTCTCTACAAATCTCGAAAGTAAAAGCAAAAACTAAAGACAAAAAGTAAACTAAATGGTACTCAAAAGGGGCACAATGAGGCACACAAAATAAGGTCTATACAATCACATATTTATAGGTTTTCTCTCTTGTTTTCGTCGGTCTTTAGGGTTTCTTCGAAGTTAGACTTGACGGGATTCGAACGGGCTTGCAAATGGGCTTCCGGATCAATAAAAGGAGCTTGCCGTGGTACCAATGTCTCTGACCGCAGCAAACCACTCCTTGGCCGCGGGTGGAGAGCTTCTGCCCGCGGTGTACTGCCTCTTGGCCGTGGGTGGAGCTGCTTCGGGAGTGGCCGAATTGGACGTCTTGATCTTCATGTATCTTTTGATTGAACCGTTGGATCGTCCTCAAATCAGTTGGAATGGAAAGTTAGCTTATCCTTCTTGAATATCTCCAAAATTCGGCTGGATCAGACGGTGAAAAGAACCTCTTTGGTAGTTGAACTTCTGACGGTTTGACTCTGAGCCAAAAATCTGGTTTTTCTCTAATTTGCAATGATTTTGTCTAAGTAACCTGAAAAGAGTCTTCAAACTACAAATATGTGAAAACCGTAATAAAAACATATAAAACCGAGTGAAACACTTATTAGCAATTAATAAAATTATAAATTATAATTATAAATTTTCTAAATAAATTCAAAATATAAAATAAAATTTGAAATACAAATAATAAAAATACAATTTAAAATACTAATTATCTAGGTTAATATCGAAGTTCCTAAAAAGCTCCGCATCCGTAGCCATCGCGGTTCTCCGCTACTAAGTCCACGACTCGGTGCAGCATCTAACATAAAAAGTATATTAAGTTAATAACTAAATTAATAGATTTAAAAATTACGACGTCTATTCCAATCCTAAAATTTGCACTCTAATCATCCTAAACAATAATTTTCAATCCTAATTTCTAATCATATCAAATTTAATTGATAAAAATTACCTTTTAGAGAGATGTTGGAGCTTTGAGAGAGAGAGAGAGTGATTGTGAGAGAATGAGGTCAAAGGAAAAAATATGGGCTCGTATATATAGAGTTTGTGGTTTTCGTAATTCCGATGTAATTTACCATCGAAATTACGACGGATTCGATGGAAATATATCGTAAAATTTTAACGGAAAATTCAACATATATGAATTTTCCCACCCGCGGTAAATTTAATTTTTTTTTTTATTACGATGATTTTATGACGGATTCGATGTAATTCTGATGTAATTTACCATCGAAATTACGACGAATTTGATGTAATTCCGAAGTAATTTTACATCGAGTTTACAACAAATCCGTCGTAATCAAAAAAATATAAACCATATACCCTAAATTACAATGCACAATATTTAAATGTATCAACGAAGTATATTTGTGCATCCAAGACTTCTCTTAGTAAACAATAAATTCAATAACGACGAATGAATCTAGCTAATTTTTGGAAAACTTACTTATCTTGCATAATAATGTATAAGCTTTGTTCTTATATGTATATCCATAACATGCATGCATGAAGTATATAATGTTATTGGTTTTTGTGAAAAATCAAATTTTTGTATACAATGAGTAGAATTTAGTTAAAATAAGATAAACGATGAAAAACAAATCTTATAGAACATATAATCAACCCTATAATCATCGTAAGCCCTAAACCCTATACCCTAAATTAGTATGGATTATTGATCGTTGTAAATTCGATGTAAATTTACATTGAATTTACAACGAAATACTAAAAAATGATATTTGATGTAATTCCGATGTAATTTTACATTGAATTTACAATGAACCCGTCATAATTTCGATGTAATTTTACATTAAATTTACAACGAATCCATCCTAATATCGTCGTAATCAAAAAAATTCTATACCCTATACTCTAAATTACAATACACAATATTTAAATGTATCAACAAAGTATATTTGTGCATCCAAGAATTCTCTTAATAAACAACAAATTCAATAACGACGATTGAATCTAGCTAATTTCTGGAAAACTTTCTTATATTGCATAATAATGTATAAGCTTTGTTCTTTTATGTATATCCATAACATGCATGAAGTATATAATGTTATTGGTTTTTGTGAAAACTCAAATTTTTGAATACAACGAGTAGAATTTAGTTAAAACAAGTTAAACGATGAAAAACAAATCTTATAGAACATATAATCAACCCTATAATCACAGTAAGCCCTAAACCCTAAATTAGTATGGATTATTGATCGTTGTAAATTTACATCGAATTTACAACGAAATACTAAAAAAATAATATTCGATGTAATTTCGATGTAATTTTACATCGAATTTACAACGAATTTTGAAATCGTCGTAATATCGTTGCAAACTCGTCCTTATATTACGACGATTTTTCGACGATAAAGATTTACGACGACTTTACATCGAAAATATTTTTCGTTGTAAAGTCGATGCAAATTCATTGGTACTTTACATCGGATTATTGCCGTCGTAAAATTGCGTTGGAATGAGGCTGGTTTATTGTAGTGTGCCTAAGTAACCTGCAAAGAGTCTTGAAACTACAAATATGCGAAAACCGTGATAAAAACATATAAAAGCTAGAGAAACACTTATTAAAGTATTCTAAAATAAGCTGTAAAATGTGTAAAAATTTGGTGTTATCAACTCCCCCAGACTTAGACTTTGTTTGTCCTTAAACAAAACAAAACCAAACCTCGGAAAGATCAAACAAAAATTATAGGGAACTCAAAATCTCGGAGACCGTCATTCTAAACCATGCCCATCGAACTACATCAAACACAACCTAGTCTAGAAAATTTTCACCAGATGTTTCCGTAACACTAGTCCACCGCATCCGTCATACAAAATCTAAACTCTCAAAATCCAAAATTCTGTTCAATTAGCTCTCTAAATTCATTAAGTATAAATATGAACTTCTTATCAAAATGATCAAACCAAGACAATCGAGGCTAGGTATTAAAGACATTTAGAGGTGAGGTTTAAAGGTGTTTCGGGTTAACGTAATTTCACCGGAGGGTGCGAGATAATGCAAAACAACAAGAGAGGATGGACCGGTTGAAAACCACAACTTCCACTCACTTCTTCTTGTCTAAAATTGTTGCACTTCCTCCTTTCTCCAAGAACATAAGTTTTCTGTCATTCTCCCATACTTAAATTTTTCTGTGGGCTCGGAATGACATACTTCTCACAAACGAACCATGGATGCCTCATAAGAATTTTGACCAACCTGGACTCTTTTTAGGCTCTTGTTTCCTTTTCCTTCCAATTATTTTCGTTTTTTTTAAGGGGGAAACGCCTTTTATCGAGATAGAGTCTTAGGAACACGAAAATTTACCATGATTTTGAGTTTTTCCAAGGCAGAACCAAGACTACAAGAAAGTAGCAAATTTGCAATGAAAATTTGCAACGGAATATTTCGTAACAAATATTTGCTACATAATACGTTGCAACTCCGTTCAAAAAAAAAATTCCGTTGCAATTATGTTTCCAAATTTCTCAAAAATAATCAGTTGCTAAATCGTCGCAATTTTGCAACAGATTTGTAATGGTTTAGCAACGGTAAATTTTTTGCAACAATGTTCGTTGCAAACCGTTTCCAAATTTTGCAACGGGAATATGTTGCAAGAGTTTGCAACAGATATCATTGCAAAAGGTTACAAATTTTGCAACTGATATTCGTTGCAAAAGTTTGCAACGGATATCATTGCAAAACGTTACATATTTTGCAACGGATATTCGTTGCAAAAGTTTGCAACAAGTATCCATTGCAAATATTTGGTAGGTGGGAATGATTTAAACGTCATCTTTTAAATAGGTGAGTATATTCCAAATCCATTGCAAATCAACATATAATTATACAGTTGAGGTTTTGCAACATATTTCTTGGTTTTGCAACGGATTTCTTGATTTTGCAAAGGATTGCTTGGGTTTGCAACAGATTTCTTAGTTTTGCAACATATTTTTTGGTTTTACAACGGATTTCTTAGTTTTTCTAATGAAATATGGGCAAAGAAAACAATAATAACAACTACAATGATCTTGTTAACATATATATACCCATTTTCGGTTTCATACTTAAGAATTTTTTGGTTTTTTCTTTTGCAACGTAATAACAACGGTTTTGCAACGGATTTCTTGATTTTGCAACTGATTTCTTGATTTTGCAACAGATTTCTTGAGTTTCGTTGCAAATTCGTTGCTAAATGTCTTATTCCAAAAAATAAAGTGTGAATCGTCTTACTCATATAACTACTACTTAAGTGGTACAAGTTGTGTTCTACAATGTAAATTTAGTATGTGCAGTGAAAGAAAACACCACAAGAATAAACATTCATATCAAAATATGTAAAAGTAGAACATTTTACTTAAGGATGATGAGTTATGATGAATACATAGTTACTCACTCTTATGATCATTTTACTTATTTTTTGATATAACATATATTTTATAATGAAATATGGGCAAAGAAAACATTAATCTTCAAGGAAAACAATAATAACAACTAAAATGATCTTGTTAACATATATATACCCACCATTAAGCAATTTTACCACGCGCAAGTTAAGCAACGCAGGGCGAGAAATCGAATCACGGGACTCCACGATACATCAGGAGCTTGGGTTACCTCGGATAAAGATGTCGAACAAGTTGCGGTAAACTATTTCGAGGAACTATTCACATCCACTTCACCGACAGATTTTGAGGAGGCCCTCAGGGAGATCCCAGCATTAGTTTCGGAACAAAATAACGATATGTTAACGGCAATGGCCACGGAAGAGGAGGTTCGTCGAGCACTTTTCATGATGCATCCAGAGAAGGCTCCGGGTCCGGACGGAATGACGGCTTTATTTTTCCAGCGATCATGGCATATAATAAAGGCAGATGTAGTAGAGCTGGTTAACGGCTTCTTGGCAACGGGATCCTTTGATCAAAGGCTGAACATGACTAATCTATGCCTAATACCAAAGACGGGAAGACCAACACGTATGACGGATTTAAGACCTATAAGTTTGTGCAATGTGGGGTATAAGATCATCTCGAAAGTGTTATGTCAGAGGTTAAAGATCTTGCTTCCGGATCTGATTTCAGAGACTCAATCAGCCTTTGTATCAGGGCGACTGATATCGGATAATATTTTGATTGCCCAGGAGATGTTTCACGGACTACGAACCAATAAATCTTGCAAAAGCAAGTTTATGGCAATCAAGACGGACATGAGCAAAGCATATGATCGAATTGAATGGAATTTCATTGAACACCTATTGAGGAAATTTGGTTTTGCGGAAAAGTGGATTTCATGGATGATGTGGTGCATACAATCGGTACAATACAAAGTACTCATCAACGGCAACCCCAGAGGACAAATAAAGCCCTTCAGAGGATTGAGGCAAGGAGACCCTTTATCTCCGTACTTGTTCATTCTCTGCACAGAGGTCTTGATAGCCAACATACGGAAAGCAGAAAGGGAGAAATCGCTCACGGGGCTAAAGGTAGCGAGGGCAGGTCCAGCGATTTCACACCTACTCTTTGCGGACGATAGTCTCTTCTTCTGCAAGGCTACGGTACCAGAATGTCACACTATATTACATATACTCAAGCAATACGAGATGGTCTCAGGGCAACAAATTAATTTTTCAAAATCCTCGTTAAATTTCGGATACACGGTTCCAGAAGCGGTACA
>PKML01026619.1:0-24510 GCA_002933935.1 Eutrema yunnanense | reverse complement strand
TGCTTTCAGCATGCTCGCTGCTTTCAGCATGCTCGCTGCTTTCAGCATGCTCGCTGCTTTCAGCATGCTCGCTGCTTTCAGCATGCTCGCTGCTTTCAGCATGCTCGCTGCTCCCAGCAAGCTTGTTTTAACTTGTGCCTTTCTTACTTCAGCTTGTAAATAGTCTCATGAGACCTCGTCGTGGGCCGAGCCTTCATTGTTGAGTATGCTTATTCGGGCTGGATTTAGGGTGCTAAATTCGGGCCCAACAGTAGCCCCCCATCATCCTTAGTGATGTGTCACTGAGGATGCGGTCTTGCAATCTCGAGATCCAATTGATCTTTAAATCCTGTTTGAATTTGAACTTGTTATGCCCTAGTGGGCCTTTTGGTTGAACTTATGCTCCTGCGAGGAGGCTCAATTTTATTTACTTTTATCTTTAAAAATCTTTCGTTTTTCCTTAGAATCAATTTCGCCATTTAGAGGCTGACACTTTTCAATGGATCAAAGACAGTCTTTCAGCCAAAGATCTGAGCCGTTTAGAGACCTTTCTCCCAGGTCGTGTAGAGACCTCGGGAGCTGACCAGACGATTTTAAGACGCAAGGTCGAAGCCGTTTAGAGCCGGGCATGCAACCTAAACAGTTTAGACGTAGAGGTTGTTGTCATTTAGAGACTAAAAAGGTTGTGACCTTGCAATTTAGACGCAAAGTCGAGTCATGCTAGCTACTAGCATGCTCTAGCTCGTGAGGCTGTTCATTTAAGTAATTAAGCTTTTAGCTTGGAGATGGAAGTTTGAAGAACTTCATGCTGCTTTTTGCAGGCTCAATTTCGGCTCCCAGGTCGTTTAGAGACCCTGCTCCCAGATCGTTTAGAGACCTAGGGAGCTGACCATGCGATTTTAAGACGCAAGGTCGAAGTTGTTTCTGAAACCTTGCTCCCAGGTCGTTTAGAGACCTCGGGAGCTGACCAAGCGATTTTAAGACGCAAGGTCGAAGGCAAACCAAGCTATGCGATTTGTCTTAAGAAGTATTATGCGATTTTAAGGCGCAAGATCAAGCCTTTCGCCATTTAGAGGCTGCCACTTTTCAATGGGTCAAAGGCATTTTTTTTAGCCAGGGACCCAGGCCGTTTAGAGACCTTGCTCCCAAGTCGTTTAGAGACCTAGGGAGCTGACCAGGCGATTTTAAGACGCAAGGTCGAAGCCGTTTAGAGGCAGGCATGCAACCTAAACAGTTTAGACGTAAAGGTTGTTGTCGTTTAGAGACTAAAAATGATGTGACCTTGCAATTTAGACGCAAAGTCGAGTCATGCTAGCTGGTAGCATGCTCTAGCTTGTATGGCTGTTCATTTATGGAGTAAGCTTTTAGCTTGTAGATAGAAGCTGAAAAGATCTCAAGCTGCGTTTAACATGCTTAAGAGAAGAATATTTTTTTTATTTTAATAGATGCACCCTTATGAGGTTGCCTACGTACCATGAGGAGGAATCAAGCCTTTTCGTAGTTCGATTTTTACAAATATCTTTCATTGTAATGGTAATATTTCTTCAAATTCATCGCATTCCATGGGTTCCTCCCAAGTATGTGTCACTGCCTCCTCGAGAATTATCCAGCGAAAGGCGCGGTGTAGTGCATCATCTAATGATATGGGCTCCCGAACCGTAAGCTCCTCAAAGAATTTTGAAGTTTTTAGCAGTCCGTTTTGGAGGGTTTTCATGGCCGTTGGGTTATGTAGATCGGCGATTTTTTGCCTTGACGGCTTTAAAACTATCAATGTACTTTCGCAACGAGTCACCTGGCTTTTGAGTAACTACCCACAGATCGGTCTCCGAGGTCTCGATCTGGATAAATACCGAATATTGCTTCAAGAATGCAGCTTGAAGTTGGGTGAAGTTGTCAATTGAGTTCAGTTTCAGGGAGGTAAACCATTCCAAGGCCGAATCTGTTAGATTTTCGGCGAAGAAACGGCAGCGTGCTGACTCGAGGTCGCTCCCTAGTAGTCGCACCCTTGAAAAGGCGAATCCCAGCTCGCGATCCGTGAGGTGAATGGGGTCTGACTGACTTCATCAATCACCCGATCTATTTCAGGTGACGAGCTCAGAGCAGTGTGGATCTGCGATCTCATCCGATCTCATCCGTTGCAGCTCGACGTTGGTGTCTTTATAGTAATTCTTGATTGACTCAAATTCATGCATGCTCCCTGAGCTTGAACCATTCCCGTAATTGTATTGAGGTTGAAGCAGGAATCCTTGGCCCAGCTGGGCAGGATTTTCGACCACGTTCTCAGGTCGGGGAACAGGTCGCCCGATCGTGCCTGCCTGAACCACTCTTTCTAGGTCGTCTTGGCGAGCTGCGATTAGGCGATTTTGTTCTATGAGAACCGATATCAGGTTCCAGATCTCAGCTATTTGATCCGGAGCCGGCTGGTTTACGATTGCATATCCCGAAGGAACGACAATTTCGTTGATCCCAGATGTGATGTTCGCTTCCGAGGTGGTAATGGAAACGTTTGTTGTGCTCGACATTATCCTTTTCCGAATGATAAAACTTGTGGGTTAGAAGAAGGAAATTGTTTTGCTTCTCCCCACAGACGGCGCCAAATTGTGAGAGCAGAATCTCACAACCTCAATCCTTGGCTTGATTTAGGTTGAATGCGTTTAGAAAGACTTAGAATTGCTTAGAGAAAAGGTTTGTATATTA
Organism: Eutrema yunnanense; assembly: GCA_002933935.1. NCBI lineage: Eukaryota > Viridiplantae > Streptophyta > Magnoliopsida > Brassicales > Brassicaceae > Eutrema > Eutrema yunnanense. The sequence continues at coordinate 21,834 of PKML01026619.1, read as the reverse complement.
TTGTTTATTGCCAAGAATTCGATCATCTTTACAATGAGGTTCACCTTCGAACTTATACATGTTCAAAAAATATAAACGTCTAAATCTAAATTAAAACTTGGAATTAAATTCGTGATATTTGATTAAATGCTCAGCTTGATTCTAGGAAATCACATTTAATGTGTTTGACTTGGTTTGAACTTTGGTCGAGCTCGTACTATTGTCTTTCTGCGAGCTCGCACTATTGTCTTTCTGCGAGCTCGCTCCTTTCCTGCGAGCTCGGTGCTTTCAGCATGCTCGGTGCTTTCAGCATGCTCGGTGCTTCCAGCATGCTCGCTGCTTCCAGCATGCTCGGTGCTTCCAGCATGCTCGCTGCTTCCAGCATGCTCGCTGCTTCCAGCATGCTCGCTGCTTCCAGCATGCTCGCTGCTTCCAGCACGCTCGCTGCTTCCAGCACGCTCGCTGCTTCCAGCACGCTCGCTGCTTCCAGCACGCTCGCTGCTTCCAGCACGCTCGCTGCTTCCAGCACGCTCGCTGCTCCCAGCACGCTTGTTTTAACTTGTGCCTTTCTTACTTCAGCTTGTAAACAGTCTCATGAGACCTCGTCGTGGGCCGAGCCTTCATTGTTGAGCATGCTTATTCGGGCTGGATTTAGGGTGCTAAATTCGTGCCTAACAGTTAAGATTCGGGTGGGATACCAACTAAAGATGAGTTGGCAATTCAGGTACGACAAAGAGTGGTGAAAGGTAAAAGAACGTCATAAATGTATGATTCATTATCTTTGCCTAAACTTTTCATGAGAAAATTAAGTCAAGTTAAAATCCAAGTATAATAGAGCTAGTATATTCCATCCTAAAGAATATCTACGGTCTAAATTCCTCAAGGGATTTCGTATTAACAGAAACTCTAGCTACCGCCTCGTTTAGAAATAAATTACGAAATAACATGTTACTAGAAAATAGCGTAGAAGCACATTGGTAGGTTATCGTCATGGATTTCTGTCATCATTCCCTCAAATTGTATTCCTACTTATGAAAATTTTGAAAACTTTAAAAGAAAGCGCGAAAAATGCAAAATGCAAAGACTCATGAAAGAAAATGTGGTTAGTAAGGGATGAAATCCTCCCCAGACCTAAATCACATTGTCCTCAGTGTGAAATAAATCAAGCAAGGATGAGAAATAGAGTATGTAATAATTGAACAAGTTTCGGGAAAAAGAAAACATACCTGGAAGTGGTCGGGAATGGATGTGGGAATGGAATGGTGATGGGGAAATGGATTGGTGATGGATGGAAATGGTAGATGGTGGTGTAGTGATTGGGAATGTGAATGGGGATAGTCGGGAATGGAAGGGGATCGATCGTGGATCAAAGGGACTCGGCCGTGATCAACATGGAGTTGGCCGCATGTCGAAAGGATGCGACCGCAGCTAAATGAAGGTTCGCCACAGGTCGGTTGATCGCGACCGCTGCGAAAGGAAGGCTGGTCGCGGCTCGGGGTGTTGCACCCGCGGCCGGGCTTCTTTTGTGGCCAAACGTGTTTCCTCGCGGTTCGTGCTGGACCGAGCAGTTTTAAACCGTGATTTCATCTTTTTGTCTTTTCATTTTTTCATTTTTTTGGTTTTTATTTTATTTTTTTGAAAGGTGAAACTAAGAAAGAAAAATTAAAAATAAAAAATTTCCTAAATGGGTTGCTTCCCATTGAGCGCTATTTGTTTAAAGTCGTTTAGCTCGACGTTGGTAGCGAGATGAGCTCAATCACAGAAAGACAATGTCTTTTGACAAGTCTTTTTCAGTCTCCTTTTAGTCTCTTCGGCGTATGTCTCATCGCTCCATTCTTGGTCGGGATCGGGATCCTTCGACTTGAGGTGTCTTTCTCCTCTATTCTTGAGCGGGACAACTGTGTAGAATACATCCTTGTCGATGTCGGCAAAGGAGACACGTCGATTTGGCCAATCCAGGATGGCTCCAGTAGTTGACAAGAAAGGCCATCCTAGGATTACCGGTGTAGAATCAAATCTTGTCGTCGTGACGATGTAGAAATCAACGGGGGCTATGCAATCTCTAATCCTTACATGCATGTCATAGGCGATCCCCTTCGTTGAGCACAAGTTTTATCAGCCATGTTGATTTTTGTTCGGGTACGATGCACATGCTTAATACCGAGGCGTTTGGCAGTTGATGTCGACATAATGCTGGTATATCATAGTTTTTACCTTGTTTAGACCATGATATAAGTCCTTTTTATAGAGTCTTTCTAGTGTTTTGTAGTATTTTAGAGTCTTTTACAGGTTATAGCACGTTTGGAGCATTATTGGAAAAGCTGTGAATGTCTACAGAGAAGTACATAGTGGTTAGATCAAAAGCTGATTTGATGACACTTGGGTACTTGGGTAAAGGATCATTTCGGTGGTTCATGAACATGTGAGTCTCTACGTTTTCAAACCTCTTTCTCTGGTTTAGTCTTCTATTTGCTTGAGGGCAAGCAAATGCTAAGTCTGGGGGAGTTGATATATCATGGTTTTTACCCTGTTTAGACCATGGTATAAGTCCTTTTTATAGAGTCTTTCTAGTGTTTTGTAGTAGTTTAGAGTATTTTACAGGTTATAGCACGTTTGGAGCATTATTGGAATTATTGGAGCTTTTTGGAACAGTTTGGAGCAGAAGCTGAAGTCGTGTTGCTGAGTACCTGATTTCACGACAAGCATCGATCGATACCCCCTGGTATCGATCGATACTCATCGAGCCTAACACGACCCGCGAGTTTTCCAAGACTTGAAGAATTGCAGAATTGGCCCAGAAGACTTTAATAATTACAAGAAGCCCCAATTCGTGTTTTAGGTTATTTATAGGGATTTTACAGCCACTTTTTAGGCTAGGCTTTTTATACTTTGATTAATTTACTTTGGTTTTAGAGAGAAAAAGTCTGAATCTCCCTTCGTCCGAGATCAGATCTCAAAACCTTTCTGATTATTTTATTGATGATTTATTCAGTTATGTTGATTGTTTCATTCTTCATGTCTGAGTAGATCCACTTTAGGTTTGGGGTTTTCTCATAAGGGTTTTCTCTGAATGCTAGGTTGATTTTCTGGTTAGGATTCACCATCTGAATTAGTTCTTCGCTTAGGTTGTGTTCAAAGCTAATTCTAGGTTGACGAATCTGGAACTTAGATCTTAGGATAATTGATTAGGCACGACAGTGCGATTAATTACCTGATAGAACCTAGGTGAGCAAATTGATTATTCGCAAAGAGATTTGGTTTAATTGATTTGTGAACATATCAAACCTGATATTAAAGCTGATTTAGACTTTAGGATTCGCAAAGAGATTTGGAATTCCTAAGATTTATATTTAGTTAATTCTCGCAACGACAGTTGGTTAATTATACCTTAGTGATTTGAGTTCAAGAACTGCGCTAAATCTGAATCCTGCTAGTTAGTTTATCTGCATTCATTGATTTCCTGAGAAATACCCTGAGCCTATATTCTCTCCATTGATTTACATCACTTTTAATTTACGTAATTGCTTTCAATACAATTGATTTGCTTAGCGTAATTCAGCATCTAGAATCTATTGTGTGTTTCCTTGAGTCTTTGTGGTTCGACCCCTAGATATATTACAACTACTGCTTTAGTACTGTTAGGGTATTAATTTGAGCATATCAAATTTGGCGCCGTTGCCGTGGATCGAACCCGGGTCACCCGCGTGACAGGCGGGAATACTTACCACTATACTACAACCACCTCCACTGACGCAGCTGACTAAGAGGAAAGACCCAGGAATCTTCTCAGTTCCATGCTCTATTTCTGGAGCTAAATTCAAAGAGTCTCTCGTCGACTCAGGGGCTAGCGTTAGTGTCATGTCAAAGGCAATTGCAGAGAGATTGGGGGATGATATTCGATCTCCCAAGACATCTATCACATTCGCGAACTCTTCAACCTCAACTCCATATGGTGCAATCGCTGATTTACTTGTCAAAGTAGGAGGTTGTCTGGTCCCTACTGATTTTCAGGTTGTTGAGATGAGTGCCAATTCTACTACGCAATTGATCCTTGGAAGACCGTTCATGGCTACGGTTGGTGCGATTATGGATACGCCAAGCAAGAAAATCTCGTTCTCGTACATTGACAAAGATGTGTACTACGAAGCCATCCCTATTAGAAGAACTCCTACACATATCTCTTGCATCACCATTGTCATAGGAGAGACATTGGTAATTGATCTTTTAGGAGAACCTCCTGACGAGCCAACTGTCACAGACGTTATAGATAGTCCTTCTGTTCTCACCAAGAAAGACGTCGAAACAGTTAAGGCAAAGGAGAAGGTGAAGAGCAAAGAAGTAAAGGGTGCTCCCTCTGTGACTTTAACCCCTCAAAAGTGCGATGGAGATTCAATTCAATATAAGGTGAAGTGCAAGGGAACTTCGAAACCATTCTCCAAAACACGGATTCTTCTCACTTCGAATGTGAAAGAAAAAGGACAGGAGTTTGTGGAGAACATGATGAGCAGATCTCTGACGCTGGCGATGTCAAATTGTGGAGCTTGTTTCGGCGCAAGTTCTCATTTTTCTCCTGACTGATCGCCCGTAAAGTCAAGCTCGTGACGTAAAACAAGCGCTTGGTGGGAGGCAACCCACTGGTGAGTCTGTACATAACTCTTTTATTTTTGTTTTTATTTTTGTTTTGTGTCTTGTGTCTTGTGTCTAAACGTGAAACATATTTGACGAGGCGTATCGATCGACACCAGTCATTGTCGATCGATACCAAGTGTCGTGAGAAAGGAGCATAATTTTTCATAAGTGGCGGCCAAAAACGACAAGTGTCGATCGATACCTCTAGGTATCGATCGATTCTCCACGGGAAGGTAAGTTCTCTCTTAAAACCCTCGGGTTTCTTTTTTCCCTCCTTCTTCTCCATCGATCGATACCGCCTCCATATCTCTCTCAAATCGCATCTTTCCCATTTCTTCACCGGTTTTGGTGATTCAAGTGCCTAGATTCATTGGATTTTCATCCTCTATCTCTTTCTAGCATTTGTTTCATCAACCAGCAAAGGTATGTGTACGAAATTCCATTTTTTATGACCGATCTTTGGGTTTAAGGTTTGTGCGATTCCACTCTTTAGCAGTTGTTTTTCTTGACAAATGTCATTTGCTGAGATGCTCTAGACTAGTTTCGAACCTTGCCTTACATTCAATTGCCTTTGATTTGGACTTTTGGGGAATTTGGATTCTGGAAATCGGATGAACTGGGAATTGGATAGGGTGTCGATCGATACCCCCTAGTATCGATCGACACCTTATGTGTCTGCTGGTCCATATTTGTTTAATTCATTGCGAGATGCTGGATTTATGCTATGTCCTTCTGTCTTTGTTTGCAGATGACATCTAGGTCAAAGAGAGCCAGGACTGCAGAGGCATCAAGCTCTAACCCGTCTACTACGGATATTCCTGCAGCCCCACGCAGAAATCCTTGGCCCAAGATGAACGAGAAGGCCAGGATCCTTTGCCACTGCGATTGGGATGGACAGGAGAAGGTGTATGCCTTGAGTGATGACACCGCATTCAGACCCATTTCTGAAGAGTGGGACGATTTCGACACGCTGTTCTACAACGCGTGGTTGGGTGTCACCATCGAGCCTACTAGGTTTGTCGATGGAGTTTCTCTGCATCAGCTGGGTCTCGACTCAGATTTGGTGCGTCTGCTTGAGCGGATCGGTTTTGGTCAGATGGCTACACAGCAGCATGACCTCTACCCAGACTTGGTTCGTCAGTTCATGGCGACAGCTCACATTAACTATTCAGACGAGGTTATGCGAGACGCACAGGGTGGTACTCTATCTTTCATGGCTCGCGGAGTGAGGTACAAGATTTCATTCCCTGACCTCTGTGATCTCTATGGTTTTCGGAGGGATCGCATGAGGATTGCTCTTCCAGCTGCCCATCCTGACATACGTGGGTTTTGGGCATGGTTTGGGAATGGTGTCTACGATTCTAAGATGTCCACTCAGATGGACATTCGACATCCGGTTATGCGCTGCTTTGTTAGGATCCTGAGCACTACTCTCATGTGCAAGATGGAGCCGAACAAGATGAGAGTGTCTGAGCTTCTGCTGTTGTTTCTGGCTGTCAGGAACATCATCCCTGAGCAGGATTTTGATTGGCCCGAACTTGAGTATGTCAACCTTGGGGCTGTTTTTGCGCATCATCTGGTCTCTCCGAAGACCAAACCATTCACAGGGACGAGCACGAAGAAGGTGTCAGTTGGTAGTCTTCTGACACCTATCTTCCAGCACCTCGGGATCAGTACTACGAGTTGCTCGATAGTCACTGCGCGTCGGTACATGGATGAGGCTCATATGAGGAACTGATATGCTCAATTTAATACCCTAAAGTACTAAAGCAGTTGTTATAGTAAAGTTAGGGGTCGAACCACAAAGACTCAAAGAGACACACAATAGATTATATAGATCCGAAATAAGCTAAATCAAAAGATGTAAACTAAAACAATTACGGAATTAAAAGTGTTGTAAATCAAAGGAGGAAAATATAGGTCCAGGGTTTATCTCAAGAAATCAATGAATGCAGCTAAATTAACTAACAGGATTCAGATTACGCACGGTTCTTGAACTCAAATCATTAAGATATAATTAACCAACTCTCGTTGCGAAAACTATCTAAATCTAAATCCTAGGAATTCCAAATCTCTTTGCGAATCCTAAATTCTAAATCAGCTTTAATATCAGGTTTGATATGTTCACAAATCAATTAAACCAAATCTCTTTGCGAATAATCTATTTGCTCACCTAAGGTTCTATAAGGTAATTAATCGCACTCTCGTGCCTAATCAATTATCCTAAGATCTAAGTTCCAGATTCATCAACCTAGAATTAGCTTTGAACACAACCTAAGGCGAAGAACTAATTCAGATGGTGAATCCTAAACAGATAATTAACCTAGCATTCAGAGAAATCCTTTATAAGAAAACCCTAAACCTAAAGTGGATCTACTCAGACATGGCAATTGAATCAATAGACATGTTTGAATAAATCATCAATAGAATAAAAAGAAGGGTTTAGAGATCTGATCTCGGACGAAGGGAGATTCAGACTTGTCACTCTAAAACCAAAGTAATCAAAGCAATACAAAATAAAGCATAGCCTAAACAAGTGGCTGTAAAATCCTATTTATAACCTAAACCACGACTTGGGGTCTTCTTGCAAATACCAAAGTCTTCTGGGCTCTTTTGCAAATCTTCAAATCTTGGGAATAAGTCGCGGCCCATGAATTCTCGATGGGTATCGATCGATACCAGGGGTATCGATCGATGCTCATTGCTCAGATCGGTCACTTAGTCACCAGACTTCAGTTTCGCTCCAGAATGCTCCAGTATCTCCAATAATGCTCCAAAATGTGCTAAAACCTGTAAAGGACTCTAAAAGACTCCAAAATACTAAAAATACTCTATAAAAAGGACTTATATCATGGTCTAAACAGGGTAAAAACCATGATATATCAACTCCCCCAGACTTAGCCTTTGCTTGCCCTCAAGCAAATAAAAGACCAAACAGAGAAAGAGGTTTGAAAACGTAGAGACTCACCTGTTCTTGAACCATCGCAGAGATCCTTTTCCCAAGCACCCAAATGTCACCAAATCAGCTTTTGATCTAACCACCATATACTTCTCCGTAGACATTCACAGCTTTTCCAGACTCCACACATTATCCCACAACATTGTTCAAGAAAAGCCTTCATCGCCAGTTTCATCTCTGCAGCTAATATTCAAGAACCTTCTAGACTCTTTACCAAACAATATCATGACAAGGAACCACCCTTTTTCACACTTTTTGTATCAATTTCTCTCCCCCAGACTTATTACTTATTATATTCTTTCTTTTATTTTCAGCTTTGCATATACATATCAAGGTATGAGACGCGAGTATTGATGGTGTTTGCCATCAAATTCCCAGTTCTTCCCTCTCTATGTATCAAAGGATGTAGGCGAATAATGGCATCATAGGAAAAATCCTAGCCTCGCTTCCAATCCTCTGTGTGATCATCCCCTCTTAAGTAGAATAATGGGATCGCTGGAAATTTTCCTAACCCTCTACTCAGAAGAAAATCATTTTATCTTTCATGCTCTTATCTATCAACTTATAACAGGGGAGAGAGATACCATAAATCTAAACACATGGGTTCCTTTATCAGATATGAATGATGAATCAAGCTCTATGAACACTAACCACATTGATGAAGTGCAAAAGTTTGGCTCAGGCTTCAGAAGAACTCTGCTGGAGAAATGGATGTTTTCTAGTCAACTGGTCATTCCTTGGATTTTTCATTAGTCGATCTAGAAGTGATCCTGTAACACTGTGCACTCAAAAACAAAAGCATATCAATAGGTTCAAGCACATGATCATCATCTCCAATAAGTTTTGACTCAATAAAACAATTTTTGACGCGATAAAACAACTGACTATAAGAAAAACAAAAACAATGTCAGCAGACACCTCCCCCAGACTTGAACAACACTGTCCCCAGTGTTATCTAGCCTAGAGTCAGTGAAATAAAACAAAATAAAAGACTAAAATTGGGAAAAACAAGAAGTTACCTTGCTGGAACGTCAAGTATCGATCGACACACAGCCTGGTATCGATCGATACTGGGCTTAAATCGACTTGACGAACCTTTCATTCGCGATCGACACTAGGCGATTTCGAATTTTGCTCCTTGTTTATCCTGACACAAACACAAAACGAACGAAAATAAAAAGAAAAATGACTCAAAAACAGACTCACCAGTGGGTTGCCTCCCACCAAGCGCTCGTTTAACGTCAATAGCTTGACTGTAACGCCCTTCAGGCTGGATAAGAGTGAGAGCTTGCACCAAAACAGGCTCCACAACTTGACATCGTTATCTTCAGAGTTCTGCTCAACATGCTGTCCATGAACTCCTGTCCTTTCTCTTTCAGCTCCGAGGTAAGAAGGACTCTAGTCTTGGAGAATGGCTTCAAGGCTCCTTTGCACTTTACCTTGTACTCAATTGAATTCCCATCACTCTTCTGAGGTATCAAAGTGACATGGGGATTCTCGACCTTTTTGCTCTTGGCCTTCTTCTTTGTTGCCTTGGTCTTCTTGACAACTTCCTTGGGAATGTTGGGCGGTTTAGCTGGAACGTCTGTGACAGTAGGCTCATCAGGAGGCTTTTCCAAAAGATCAACTGCTAACCACTCTCCTGTGACAACCTCGATGCTAGAGACACGTGTGGGAGCACTCCTAGGAGGAATGACATCATAATAGACCCCTCCGTCTATGTAAGAGAAAGAGATTCTCTTATTAGGCGTGTCTGTGATCGTGCCAGCAGTAGCCATAAATGGTCGTCCCAGGAGTATAGGCATACGAGATATCGCACCCATCTCCACAACCTGAAAATCTGTGGGAACCAGACAGTCTCCTACTTTGACCAGCAAACCATGGATAGTACCGTGTGGAAGCGAGGTGGAGTTGTTCGCGAATGTGATAGATGCCTCTGGTGATCGAATATCAGCCCCCAACCGCTCTGCAATTGCCCTTGAGAGGACATTGACACTAGCTCCTGAGTCAACGAGAGACTCTTTGAAATCAACTCCAGAGATAGAGCATGGAACCGCGAATTTCCCTGGATCTTCCCTTTGGGTCAACTGTCTCAGTGGAGGTGGACCTCTAGCTTTAATGAAGAGTGCCTTAATCTCTTCCTTAGTTTCTCTGCAATCTTTGAAGTGACTTAGTAGAGGACGGCACTCTAGAGCTTCTTCAAAGGTTGAATCAGGGGAAATCGTTCTTACCATCTTCTCAAAGCCACGCAGCTGCTTTGGAGAGATGGGATCTCTGAGGTGTTTAGGAATAGGATTCACCTTCTTGTGTTTGCGAGCTCTTTCTTTGATCAACTCACGTGTTTCCACAGGTTCTGGCTTGTTCTGCGATGGGTATCGATCGATACCAGGTAGGGTATCGATCGATACTCTTGCAGTTGAATCATCCTTGACAGATTTATCAGCATCAAGAGGCTCCACAATCAGACTATCCAGCATAGCCTTGCATTTGGCGTCTTCTACCTCCTTCTTAGCCTTCTCAAGAGCTCTGGGATAAGGTATCATTGGTATATAGATCCTCTCTGGAAGTACTTTAGGCACAACAGTCGACATCTCCGGTGTCTCCTCAAAAATCGCCTTAGTATCGACCGATACCAATGGGGTATCGATCGATACACGGGTTTTGGAAGTGTCCCGTTTCAGAATTGTAACTGGCATCGATCGACACCTGGGGGTATCGATCGATGCTGAGGCGATTTCAGGATCATCTTTGAAATTTTCTGCAGTGGAAGTGATTGCATTGACGTGAGCATTGTGTGAATGAACCGTCTTTCCCTTGGAATTTGCTGCAGTCTAAGCTACTTGCGTTTCCAGCATCCTGTGGCTGGTATTGAGAACCTCGATCCTTCCACTCAAATCGGTGTACATGGCGTCCATCTTACCATTGAAGGTCACTGTGATCTGCTGCTGTCCTTGAACGAGTGTCTCAAGCGTGGCCTCAATCTTGTTCTCTGATGGTTTAGCAGGTACAGGTTCGTAAGAAGAACTTCCGTAGTTCCTGGTGTAACTGCTGTTCTGGGCAGGTTTCTGGTTGAATCCTCCTTGCTGGAAGTTGTTGTTGAAGCTCCGGTTGTTGCTGAACTGGTTCCTCTGTCCCTGAAAGCCAGAACCACCAATGCAGTTGACATCTTCTGCTTCATTCTCATTGAATACCTCAACATCTTCAGCAAAATGAACGGCCTTCGTTGTCTTTCCCAGCAGAAGACTATGCATTGAATCCAGCTGAGCCTTAACTTCAGTGATTTGCGACCCATCCTGATTACCAGCCAGCCTCTTACGCTCAAAATCTGCGCTCTTGGTGCTACTACTAGAGGCAAAGTTCTCAATCAACACAATAGCATCCTCAGGATATCTTGTGTTGAAATTACCATTGCTGGAAGCGTCCAGACCCATCTGATATCTCCAATATACTCCTCTAAAGAAGATACCCAGTAGCTGCACATCAGAGTATCCATGATGTGGACAATCTCTTTGGTACGATATGAATCTTGTCCAAGCAGCCTTGAACGCCTCAGTAGGTCCTTGAGAAAAAGTGGAGATCTTATTCCTCAGATCTTCAGATCGTCCATCATCATAGAAATTAATCAGGAATGCCCTCTTAGTGTCCTCCCAATTAGTCAACGATCCAGGAGGTAGCTGCCTCAGCCAGTAAGTAGCATCTCCACCTAGAGAGTAGGGGAAGAGCTTACAGAAGAGATAGTCATAAGACACTCCATTGCTCTTGATGCTAGTGACCAAGTCCTCGAACTTCTCTATATGGTCCATTGGATGCTCATGAGGAAGACCATGGAAGAGATGCTGTCCCACTAGAGTGTAGTAAGCAGGTTTCAGCTCAAAGTCGTTCCTCTCAAACGCAGGAGGACGAATCGCTGACCGATTGGCGAAGAACTGATCCGGCCTGTTGTACTCACCAATCGTTCTTCCACGATTAACCACAGCATTCTCAGCGACAACAGAAGCAGGTGGAATGAGTATCCTCTCTCCATCCAGACGTTGTCCTTGCTCATTGCACAACCGACCCTCTTGGTCTCTGTAAGCACCAGCTGCATCACGAACCAACCCCACTTGATTGTTGTTCATCTTAGCTGATTTCTTTGCTTTCCTGTTTGTTCGTTCCACGTGTGCTAGCTGTTCCAGTGATAGATCAACTAGCTGATTGCTTTTTTTTGCTTCTGGTTTCTCGATTAGGCATGCACCTGAAATCCAAAAGTAAAGAGCGTAAGTAACTGAAATTTACGACGGGTATCGATCGATACTCAAGGGTATCGATCGATACTCGGGCGATTTAGACAAATTTCTTAGCTAAAATCTAATGGCGAATTGAGTCCCCGGCAACGGCGCCAAAATTGATATGCTCAATTTAATACCCTAAAGTACTAAAGCAGTTGTTATAGTAAAGCTAGGGGTCGAACCACAAAGACTCAAAGAGACACACAGTAGATTATATAGATCCGAAATCAGCTAAATCAAAAGATGTAAACTAAAACAATTACGGAATTAAAAGTGTTGTAAATCAAAGGAGGAAAATATAGGTCCAGGGTTTATCTCAGGAAATCAATGAATGCAGCTAAATTAACTAACATGATTCAGATTACGCACGGTTCTTGAACTCAAATCATTAAGATATAATTAACCAACTCTCATTGCGAAAACTATCTAAATCTAAATCCTAGGAATTCCAAATCTCTTTGCGAATCCTAAATTCTAAATCAGCTTTAATATCAGGTTTGATATGTTCACAAATCAATTAAACCAAATCTCTTTGCGAATAATCAATTTGCTCACCTAAGGTTCTATCAGGTAATTAATCGCACTCTCGTGCCTAATCAATTATCCTAAGATCTAAGTTCCAGATTCATCAACCTAGAATTAGCTTTGAACACAACCTAAGGCGAAGAACTAATTCAGATGGTGAATCCTAAACAGATAATTAACCTAGCATTCAGAGAAATCCTTTATGAGAAAACCCTAAACCTAAAGTGGATCTACTCAGACATGGCAATTGAATCAATAGACATGTTTGAATAAATCATCAATAGAATAAAAAGAAGGGTTTAGAGATCTGATCTCAGACGAAGGGAGATTCAGACTTGTCTTTCTAAAACCAAAGTAATCAAAGCAATACAAAATAAAGCATAGCCTAAACAAGTGGCTGTAAAATCCTATTTATAACATAAATCACGATTTGGGGTCTTCTTGCAAATACCAAAGTCTTCTGGGCACTTTTGCAAATCTTCAAATCTTGGGAATAAGTCGCGCCCCATGAATTCTCGATGGGTATCGATCGATACCAGGGGTATCGATCGATGCTCGTTGCTCAGATCGGTCACTTAGTCACCAGACTTCAATTTCGCTCCAGAATGCTCTAGTATCTCCAATAATACTCCAAAATGTGCTAAAACCTGTAAAGGACTCTAAAAGACTCCAAAATACTAAAAAGACTCTATAAAAAGGACTTATATCATGGTCTAAACAGGGTAAAAACCATGATATATCAGGAACCTTAAGTGGTTGAAACCCGGGAGGAAGTGGATCCTTAACAGATCCGATGGGAGCTTTCTGGTGCAGCTACCTGCTAGGGATCTGACAGACGTATCTGAGGATCCTACTCTGCTTCGTTTCGATCCTCCTGCGGACCTCCTGACTTCGATGTCTACGACTCGACGACAGGTTCGTCCTCCTGCTGATATCCCATCTACTTCACGCCAGAGAGGACGTACACAGGCTGCACCGTGTCCACCTATCCCTGAGCCACAGTGGCCTGAGGACACGGATTTCCCGATGGAGCCCGCTGCTTTCCAGATATTTATGATAGCAAGCATGAAGAGCATCTGGGCTGCTGTTCGATGCCGTTGCACGACTACCACGGATGCTGATCCATCGTCCCAACCTGGACCTTCACATACACCTGCTGCAGACCATGAGAGCGATTCTGAGGAGACGCATGATTAGTCTTATATGACCTTCACGTTTGTATTTTTCTTTCTTTTTATTTTTCTTTCATTTTTCTTTTCTGTTGAACTTATGTCAGGGTCTGTTTTTGCATTTGAACTTCTTTGGATTTATGTTTGATCTACCATGTTGCTTTTAACCTGTTTTTGAGTGTTCCTAACAGTGCTAACTTCTAACACAATGGAACGCCTTCCCTGGTTAAGCAACTCGACACCCCTGATTTTTAATCATTGTGTCGACATACGGCTGGTATCGATCGATACCCACCAGTATCGATCGATACCCTGCAAAGGTACGGTTTCTGGTTTTCATAATCCACTCAGTTCATTTGTTTTCTTTCACCACCGCTAGGCTAGATAACACTGGGGACAGTGTTGTTCAAGTCTGGGGGAGGTGTCTGCTGACATTGTTTTTGTTTTTCTTATAGTCAGTCGTTTTATCGAGTCAAAATTATTTTATTGAGTCAAAACTTGTTGGAGATAATGATCCTGTGCTTGAACCTATTGATTTGATTTTTGTTTTTGAGTGCACAATGTTACAGGATCAGTTCTAGATCGACTAATGAAAAATCCAAAGACTGACCAGTTGACTAGAAAACATCCATGTCTCCAGCAGAGTTCTTCTGAAACCTGAGCCAACTTTTGCACTTCATCGATATGGTTAGTGTTCATAGAGCTTGATTCATCATTCATATTTGATAAAGGAACCCATGTGTTTAGAGTTATGGTATCTCTCTCTCCCCTGTTATAAGTTGATAAATAAGAGCATAAAAGATGAAATGATTTTCTTCTAAGTAGAGGGTTAGGAAAATTTCCAGCGATCCCATTATTCTACTTAAGAGGGAATGATCACACAAAGGATTGGAAGCGAGGTTAGGATTTTCCTATGATGCCATTATTCGCCTACATCCTTTGATACATTGAGATGGAAGAACCGGGGATTTGGTGGCAAACACCATCAATACTCGCGTCTCATACCTTGATGTGTATATGCAAAGCTGAAAAAAAAAAAATAATAAACATAATAAGAAATAAGTCAGGGGGAGAGAAAGTGATACAAAAAGTGTGAAAAGGGTGGTTTCTTGTCATGATATTGTCTGGTAAAGAATCTAGAAGGTTCTTGAACATAAGCTACAGCGATGAAACTGGCAATGAGGATTTTACTTGAACAATGCTGTGAGATAATGTGTGGAGTCTGGAAAAGCTATGAATGTCTACGGAGAAGTACATGGTGGTTAGATCAAAAGCTGATTTGATGACACTTGGGTACTTGGGAAAATGATCATTTCGATGGTTCATGAACAGGTGAGTCTCTACGTTTTCAAACCTCTTTCTCTGGTTTAGTCTTATATTTGCTTGAGGGCAAGCAAAGGCTAAGTTTGGGGGAGTTGATATATCATGGTTTTTACCCTGTTTAGACCATGATATAAGTCCTTTTTATAGAGTCTTTCTAGTGTTTTGTAGTATTTTAGAGTCTTTTACATGTTATAGCACGTTTGGAGCATTATTGGAATTATTGGAGCTTTTTGGAACAGTTTGGAGCAGAAGCTGAAGTCGTGTTGCTGAGTACCTGATTTCACGATAAGCATCGATTGATACCCCCTGGTATCGATCGATACTCATCGAGGCTAACACGACCCGCGAGTTTTCCAAGACTTGAAGAATTGCAGAATTGGCCCAGAAGACTTTAATAATTACAAAAAGCCCCAATTCGTGTTTTAGGTTATTTATAGGGATTTTATAGCCACTTTTTAGGCTAGGCTTTTTATACTTTGATTAATTTACTTTGGTTTTAGAGAGAAAAGTCTGAATCTCCCTTCGTCCGAGATCAGATCTCAAAATATTTCTGATTATTTTATTGATGATTTATTCAGTTATGTTGATTGTTTCATTCTCCATGTCTGAGTAGATCCATTTTAGGTTTGGGGTTTTCTCATAAGGGTTTTCTCTGAATGCTAGGTTGCTTTTCTGTTTAGGATTCACTATCTGAATTAGTTCTTCGCTTAGGTTGTGTTCAAAGCTAATTCTAGGTTGACGAATCTGGAACTTAGATCTTAGGATAATTGATTAGGCACGACAGTGCGATTAATTACCTGATAGAACCTAGGTGAGCAAATTGATTATTCGTAAAGAGATTTGGTTTAATTGATTTGTGAACATATCAAACCTGATATTAAAGCTGATTTAGACTTTAGGATTCGCAAAGAGATTTGGAATTCCTAGGATTTAGATTTAGATAATTCTCGCAACGACAGTTGGTTAATTATACTTTAGTGATTTGAGTTCAAGGATTGCGCTAAATCTGAATCGTGCTAGTTAGTTTATCTGCATTCATTGATTTCCTGAGAAATACCCTGAGCCTATATTCTCTCCATTGATTTACAACACTTTTAATTTACGTAATTGCTTTCAATACAATTGATTTGCTTAGCGTAATTCAGCATCTAGAATCTATTGTGTGTTTCCTTGAGTCTTTGTGGTTCGACCCCTAGCTATATTACAACTACTACTTTAGTACTGTTAGGGTATTAATTTGAGCATATCAGATGCTAAGGTAGGCTCCGGAGTAACATAGAATGTCTTTAAACTTGACTCCTCGGATGTTGCAAGAAATTAGAAACTGACCTTGGTCTTGAATCTTATGGAGACTTCTAACGGGTCTTTCGTTTCTAGCATTTGTGAAGAGATCTTCTATCTCGGAGATGGATTATTTGCTAGCACAAAAGAAGTGACCAATCATGTGGTCCATGCAAGCTCTAGAAAATATGGTTCCTTGAGGTAGATCGTGAACTACGTGGTTGAATTCATCTAGTTTCTCTCGACGAAGCTTTTTCGGGTATCCTCGATGCTTTTCGGGATGAAATAAACGAATATCATAAGATGTACCATATGGTGTGGATGAATGCCCTACTCTCATAAAGTAGGTATGAATGTCATCTTTATTCTCCTTGTTGTAGAGGAAGAAAACTTGAAGAAGTCCCTCTCTCCAAACATTTTCAAAAGGAACAAACATCGGGATCGATTTCACAAAATTGCTGAAATCGATCAATCTTCCTCGAGAGATGCTTTGCGTCTTTGGATCTTTGGGTACTTGACTTGGAAGAGATGTTGGTTCAAAGGCCGAGTAGGACATACAATAAGAGTATGTGGTGTCAAAACAGTAGTAAGAATCGATATAAGGCATATCGATCTTCCTTGGCGGGCTCCTTTGAAGTGGCATTGAAGACAAGGATGTGGCTTCGTCATGAGCTTGGATCACCTTGCAAGTTACATAAGAGACTTGTTCCATGTTGGTTGAGGGCTCTGATGAAGCTTGTGTGGCGATGGAGAAGACAACTTGCTCGAAGAGGCGTGAATGGGACACGAGGGGTCCAAGGTTAAGCGAGCAGGGGCTGGCCACGGGCAGAGAGCATGTGACCGCAGTGGAGAGGTGGCTGGCCGGGTCAGAGATCGCGCGACGGCGGCGAAAGGGGGTTTGGCCGCGGGCAGATGGCTCGCGACCGCAGTGTAAAGGTTTCGTGGTGAATTGCTCGGTTCGTCGTCTTCTTTGTCTCCAATGGTGTTTTCTGGTTCTAGGGAGTTATTTGCATTCTCTTATAGGCCAGGAGCAGGAAAATCAAGTGTGATATCATGCTCCTCATGATCTTTGGAAAGTTTTTCCACTTTTTCTTCCACTTCATCAATGGCATAAATGAGTCGATCGAGAGTAAGATCGAGCTCTCTTGACTTGTCTTTAACTTCTCCTACTCCTTCCCATATCTCCAGGGTGTTGTCGTAGGCGTTGTTTCTATCATCATTGATGGATTGTCCAAATCTTCAACCTTGTAGTTCAAGGTGCGTATTCCATCTTTAGCTTGTCGAATATCAAACTTTTGTTTTACTTGTTCTTCTTCAACAATTATATCCTTTCGTTGAGTGTTGCAGCGTCTTTTAGGGTATGCTCCTCAAGGGCTTTTACGTGGATAGCAAGATCATCAAATTTCTTGTTTAATTCGGTGGAGATTGAATCTATTTTCTCATTCAAGGCAGCTTTGGACTTAGCTTGGGATCCGATGGTTTGGTTGATTATTTATTCGAGTCACTCTAAACGGGCACTGAATTCCAAGCTCTCATCATGATGGTTAAAGATTTGATAAGGTAGACGGTAAGATTTTTGTCGAGTGTTGACAAATGGAGACGCAAAAGGCTCGTCTCGGGAATAAAGATGCTCGTAGCGTCCTCGAGAGTAGTTGGTCGGTGCCGGTTTCCGATCCATGTAGAACGAGTCACAGTTTGAGTGTGAATCGTGAGAGTTGTGAGCATAAGATGGGTCGGATAAAGAGATTTCCGTCCAGCTAAGTCTGTGAGTGACCAAACGGCGAAGGTTGTTATGCCAATGATAAGCTTTTCCCGTGAATACGAATGTCGCATGTCGCACCTTGGCGTCATCATTGAACACTTGCTGATCAATAAAATAGTCATCACACTTTTGTAACTACTCGATTGCGTTGGTGGTGCCATCATAAGGAGGAAATTCCATCCTTGATGGTGATATTATACATCTATCTGAATTGTTTCCTCGAAAGTCTCCTTGGTTATTATATGGTAAGTCTTCGTTTGGTGGTGCGCCGATAGGTCTCACGGTCCAATCCCCACCCCCATCCATTCGACGGTTGCCTCGTTCCCTGCCAATTGATCGGATCGGCAATGGTCCGCTTGTGGTAGTTGTCTTATGTAAGCCCCCATATGACCCACCACCTTCGCCTGATACGTCTCTGCCCATAGCATCGTCAAACTTTGGAGGAGAATTGTCTTCGTTCTCCTTCAATAGTCCCTTGTCACCAGTAGATCCGCACTATTTTCCAGACGCAGAGAGTTCCTCGGGTCTCAAGACTACAGTGGTTTGGTCCGGTTCAATTTTTTTTATAGTAATGCGGTTTGTTCTTTGCGAATCTTAGCAACCTCAGATTTGTTTTTCTCACGTTCATCCGCCTGTGTAGCAACGATTGTCTCTAACGTTGATATTTTTGAACGCAATGGAACAAAATCTTGCCTGATGTCGTTGAATTCCTGTTTTATTTATGTTTTCATGTTGCTCATCTGTTGCATGAGTTTGGCGAGTTATGTCATCACGGAATCCAAGTCTCCCTTAGAATCGTCTTTCTCTGATACCAAATTGAAATGAGCTAAATCTCGTGCTTTATAGCTCTAGTGATCGGTCATGTGTATTTGTTCGCTATGGTGAAAGCAAGAAGAACGAATTTAACTTAACTTGCTCTTTAATCCTAGTCTCTCTTGAGAATAAGGTTAATTGTTGGAAGATGATTCTTTATTGATCATAAGAGCCCTTTTTATAGGCACAATACAATCAATATCCTTAAACTAAAAGGAAAAGATACTTTAGGCTAAAACTAAAGAAAAGGAAAAACACCAAAATTATAATCCTATTGTAAAAAGGAAAACACCTAAAAGCTTAGTTCTTCGATCGATGAAACGTAAGACCAAAGCGTGTATCAGTATGCTGAAAATCTATATAGGTAATCAAAATAATATGATGTCTACAAAATAGTCGTTCAGATGATAATCTTAACTTACATGGTAAACCATTTCTTGTTGTAGAAACGTTGTATTTCCAAAATCGTAACGTATAGTGAACTTGGATAATGATTGAATCGTGCTCATAAGCACTTTCCTTAAAGAGTATTTCGACCCTTCTCAAGCCTTGGGTTACACGAAATCCCTTCTAGGATACGACAATCAAAGTTCTCTCTTGTTCTAGGCTAAGATCCAAGAGAAACAAATAGAGATTTTGTGTTTTGTTTTGTGTTTTCACCAAATATTTTATCAATCTGTGGTCTTGTGAATCTGCTTTCTTTCTCTCTTTCTGTTCTACTTTTTTAGGCAAAGGAACATAGTATTTATAAAGTCCAACGGTTGTCACGTACGTTTGCAACCGTACGTGTAACATTGTAACCGTAATCAACCATAAACCAATAGTTACAATGGTTCATAATATTACCATTGATACACTTAAAACTCCAACATTCCTCCCCCATTTAAGTGTACTCTTTTGATTTACGAAATCAACAACACAAAAACCAAATGCATGCATAAACGTAAATGTCCTAAGGATTGAATTTACATATTAGTGATATAACACATTCCAAATGCCCGAGAATCTGGATGTCCTACGGATTGAATCCTTTCAACTCATTTGGGTACATGAAGATAATACACACACAAATTTACACACTACTCTAAGTGTTTATCCTTGACACTATTATAAGCCATGTGTCCTTATCATTTCATGAGCATATACAAAGCTAAGTCCAAGCTTCTTGAAGCGGCTACACTTCACACCCATATAGGTAGATACTTTTTATCTTGCACCAGCAAAATGCAATTTTTCAAAAAATCTATTAAAAATAAAACTTTAGCCTAACCCTCTCTTTTAGGTCTAAGCACTTACTTTGGAATGATATAAACAAGTGCTTCAATCTCTAAGTGTGAGCTTTCCACATTGAATTCAGCCTCTAATGTCGTATTAGAGGGGAATTGGGTATCCCACCATTAAAGATTTAACTGGACTTTAATCCCATCCCCTTAGCCGACTTGGTCACCAAGTCCCTAGCTAGTCCTTTTGTCAAGTGATCTGCTAGATTTTGTTGAGACCGAACAAACTCTATGGTAATCACCCCATGAGTGATCAACTCACGTACCGCGCTATGTCTAACGCCCAGGTATCGCGACTTACCATTATACATTTGGCTATAAGCCTTAGCCAAAGTAGCTTGACTATCACAATGGATAGAAATCGGTGATACCGGTTTCGGACACAATGGAATCTCGGAGACTAAGTTTCTTAACCACTCCACCTCTCTCCCCGCAGCCGCTAAAGCTACAAATTCTGATTCCATAGTCGAACTTGTAATACAAGTTTGTTTCTTAGATGCCCATGAAATGGCACCTCCCCCAAGTAAGAACACCCAACCACTTGTAGAAGAATGATCTTCCACGTTGGTAATCCAACTTGCATCCGAATATCCTTCTAGGACTGAAGGAAATCCGACATATGACAAAACATAATTTATCGCTCCTTTCAAGTACTTGAGCACCCTCCTTATAGCTTGCCAATGATGAGTGCTAGGATTACTAGTGTATCTACTCAACCTTCCTACTGCATAAGCTATATCTGGTCTAGTGCTCGTCATGGCATACATTAAGCAACCAATTACTCGTGAGTACTCGAGTTGTGATACTGCTTGTCCCATATTAGGCATAAGCTTCACACTCGCGTCCATGGGAGTGCTCACGGGAGAACAATTCTCATAATTAAACTTTTTAAGCACTTTTTCAATGTAATGTGATTGTGTTAAAGATAGTTCTTTGTTCTCACGCTTGATTCGAATTCCAAGAATCACGTCCGCCTCCCCCATGTCTTTCATGGCAAAATTTGATGACACAAACTCTTTTGTAAGTTCTACTTGTCTAAGATTTGTGCCAAAGATCAACATGTCATCAACATATAAACAAATGATCACTCCGTTACAAGAATCATCAAATTTGCTATATAAACACTTGTCCGACTAATTTAATTTGAATCCATTTGATAAGACAGCTTCATCAAACCTTTGATGCCATTGCTTAGGTGCTTGCTTTAGCCCATACAATGACTTTATCAACATACACACCTTATGCTCTTGACCAGGCATAACAAATCCTTCGGGTTGTTTCATATACAATTCTTCTTCTAAGACACCGTTCAAGAACGCCGTCTTAACATCCATTTGGTGGATCACAAGATTATGAATGACTGCTAAACCAATTAATAATCAAATAGAAGAGATTCTAACAACAGGAGCATACATATCAAAGTAGTCAATGCCTTCCCTTTGTCTAAAGCCTTGAATAACCAATCGAGCCTTAAACTTGTCGATTGTTCCATCGACTTTCATCTTCTTCTTGAAGATCCACTTGCAGCCTAAAGGCTTGCAACCAAGTGGGAGATCCGTTAAGACCCAAGTATTATTTTCTACAATAGAATTCATCTCATCATTTACCGCTTCTTTCCAAAACGCAACATCTTGTGATTTCATGTCCTCATCAAAAGTTCTAGGGTCCTCATCAACAAGATAACAATATGAGTATTGGAAACCAACCTCATATATTGACCCTTCAACTAAATAAAGCTGGAAATCAGGACCGAATGATTTTTCAATTCTCCCTCGTTTGCTTTTACGAAGTGTAACGCCCGCGTTCCGGAGAGATTAATTATTTGGGTGAAATAATTATTTGTTCC
>PKML01026598.1:23096-39236 GCA_002933935.1 Eutrema yunnanense | reverse complement strand
TTATCCATCCACCGCAAGAAACGGGAAGTGTTCGTTGCTCTGTGAAACCAGTCTCAACATTGCCCTCCACTCTAAGAGCCACATGGCTCAAGCCTTTGCCTAGACCACATGACCCAGCTCCAGACTTGGATCGGGCGGGTCAGTGTAATCACAAACCCGAGCCCTACCACATGAACGGAACCAACGTTCCATTACCCTTAAAGCCTCCATATGGATCACAAGCTTACGTTACCAAGCTCGGCGATATATTTATTGTTTTCTCCTCTATATATGAAACTCTATTAATTTCACTTCTTTCAATGTGGGACTTTAAAGTTTTCAAGAGCCAATTAATTAGAGTTTTAATTAAATAAAATGGGAATATCAATTAGTTTTACAAATTACGATATTACCTTAAATAGGACACAAGTTTTTTTTTGGGGGGATCTAAACATATAAAAAGCTTTATATGTATGTTTGGCACACTAGTACAAGATTTTATTTATAATTAAATCAAGCAAAAACATTAAATCAATATTCCATTATGAAATACATAATTTCCTAGCAAAAAAAAAGAAAAGAAGATCCCTTGCCTTACAAACGCCAAGCCCATATCAAGCTATAGCTTAGCTTTGAAATTCTATACAAATATAATGAAATCATGTGCTATTTAAATATTAAAGTGAATTGTGTGGCACACTAGTACTAGATTATATATATAATGTAATTTTTGTTAATTATGTAACACCGGCTTGAATTTTAAACCGTTTTAACTCAATATATTTGTTGATAATAATTAAAAATTAATGTGCATTGGACATTTAAAATCCCGAATTTTGGTATATGGTGGTGTATGTGGAAATATTTATAAGATTGATTTGACTACATATGTCACAAAAGGGCAATTATATTTTCGGTAACTATTCCGAGAAAACTACAGTGTTAGTAATACTTATTTTCCAAGAAATCATTGACGATTAGAATAAAAAAAATAAAAAAAGTAATGGTCCGATTGTGAACAGTCCATGAGGTCATATTGGACTCGGACGGATCTAACCCGTTATCCATCCACCGCAAGAAACGGGAAGTGTTCGTTGCTCTGTGAAACCAGTCTCACGCATTGCCCCCCACTCTAAGGGCCACATGGCTCAAGCCTTCGCCTAGACCACATGACCCAGCTCCTGGCTTGGATCGGGCGGGTCAGTGTAATCACAAACCCGAGCCCTACCACATGAACCGAACTAACGTTCCATTACCCTTAAAGCCTCACCTGGATCACAAGCTTACGTTACAAAGCTCGGCGATATATTTCTTGTTTTCTCCTCTATATATGAAACTCTATGAATTTTACTTCTTTCGATGTGGGACTTTAAAAGTTTTCAAGACCCAATTAATTAAAGTTTTAATTAAATTAAATGGGAACATCAATTAGTTTTACAAATTACGATATTACCTTAAATGGGACACAAGTTTTTTTTTTGGGGGTCTAAACACATAAAAAACTTTATATGTATGTTTGGCACACGGGTACTAGATTTTATTTATAATATAATCAAGCAAAAACAGTAAATCAGTATTCCATAATGAAATACATAATTTCCTAGCAAAAAAAAGAAAAGATGATCCCTTGCCTTACAAACGCCAAGCCCATATCAAGCTATAGCTTAGCTTTGAAATTCTATGCTAATATAATGAAATCATGTGCTATTTAAATATTAAAGTGAATTGTGTGGCACACTAGTACTAGATTATATATATATATATATATATATATAATGTGGTTTTTGTTAATTATGTAACACCACTTCGAATTTTTAAACCGTTTTAACTCATTATATTTGTTGACAATAATTAAAAATTAATGTGCATTGGACATGTAATATCCCAAATTTTGGTATATGGTGGTGTATTTGGAAATATTTATAAGATTGATTTGACTACATATGTCACAAAAGGGCAATTATATTTTCGGTAACTATTCCGAGAAAACTACAGTGTTAGTAATACTTATTTTCCAAGAAATCATTTACGATTAGAATAAAAAAAATAAAAAAGTAATGGTCCGATTGTGAACAGTCCATGAGGTCATATTGGACTCGGACGGATCTAACCCGTTATCCATCCACCGCAAGAAACGGGAAGTGTTCGTTGCTCTGTGAAACCAGTCTCACGCATTGCCCCCCACACTAAGGGCCACATGGCTCAAGCCTTCGCCTAGACAACATGACCCAGATCCTGGCTTGGATCGGGCGGGTCAGTGTAATCACAAACCCGAGCCCTACCACATGAACCGAACCAATGTTCTATTACCCCTAATGCCTCCACCTGGATCACAAGCTTACGTTACCGAGCTCGGCGATAGACTTATTGTTTTCTCCTCTATATATGAAACTCTATTAATTTCACTACTTTCGATGTGGGACTTTAAAAGTTTTCAAGACCCAATTAATTGGATTTTTAATTAAATTAAATGGAAATATCAATTAGTTTTACAAATTACGATATTACTTTAAATGGGACACAAGTTTTTTTTTTTGGGGTCNTAAATCAGTATTCCATAATGAAATGCATAATTTCCTATCAAAAAAAAAGAAAAGAAGATCTCTTGCCTTACAAACGCCAAGCCCATATACGCTATAGCTTAGCTTCGAAATTATTTGCTAATATAATGAAATCATGTGCTATTTAAATATTAAAGTTAATTGTTTGGCACACTAGTACGAGATTATATATATAATGTAATTTTTGTTAATTATGTAACACCGACTTGAATTTTTAAACCGTTTTAACTCATTATATTTGTTGACAATAATTAAAAATTAATGTGCATTGGACATGTAATATCCCAAATTTTGGTATATAGTGGTGTATGTGGAAATGTTTATAAGAATTGATTTGACTACATATGTCACAAAAGTGCAATTATATTTTCGGTAACTATTCCAAGAAAACTCCAGTGTTAGCATTACTTATTTTCCAAAAAATCATTAACGATTAGTGATATATCATGGTTTTTACCCGTTTTAAGCCATGATATAAGTCCATTTTATAGAGTCTTTCTAGTATTTTGTAGTATTTTAGAGTCTTTTCAGGTTTTATGTACGTTTGGAGCATTATTGAAGATAATGAAGCATTTTGGAGATTTTTGGAGCCAAACATATATCCTGTAGCTGAGACTCCGATTTGATGCATGAGTATCGATCGATACACTTATGGTATCGATCGATACCCGTCGAAGAGACAGAAGGATCACGACTTTAATGAAGAATTGAAAAACTGCAAATTGCCCCGAAGACTTTATTATTTACAAGAAATCACAGAACGTGATTTAGGTTATTTATTAGGTTTTTCAGCCACTTAAGTGAGCTATACTTTATTTTACTTTGGTTTTGTGAGAGAGATTTGGAAGGGAGACAAGTCTGAAACTCTGTTCGTCCGAGAGAAGATTTCGAACCCTTGTTTTACTCTCTTCTTTATTATTTATTCAAGTATTTATTCAGTCATATTTATTGTTGCAATCTCCATGTCTGAGTAGATCTCCTGTTAGGTTTAGGGTTCTCATAAGGAATTTCTTTGAATGCTAGGTTGAATTGTTATTTAGGGTTCATAATCTGAATTAGTTCTTTGCTTTAGGTTGTTCTCAAAGCTAATTCTAGATTGAGCACATGGAACTTAGATCTTAGGTTAATCGATTAGGCACATGAGTGCAATTGAGAAATCTGATAGAACTTAGAGTCAGCAAAATAACTATTCGTAAAGAGATTTGGTTTAGTTGTTTTGTGAACAAATCAAACTTGAACTAAAAGCTGGTTTAGACTTTAGGATTCGCAAAGAGATTTGGAATTCTAGGATTTAAGCTTAAATAATTCTCGCAACGAGAGTTGGTTAATTATATTTCAGTGATTTGAGTTCAAGAACCGTGCGTAACATGAACCCTGATTTGTTAGTTTATCTGCATTCATTGATTTCTTGAGAAATACCATGAACCTATCTTTCTCCCAATCGAATCACAACTTGTTTAATTTACGCATTTGCTTTCAATTCCATTGATCACTTAGCTTAATTTTCATCTATACAATCTATTGTGTGTCTTCTTGAGTCTCTGTGGGTTCGATCCCTAACTATTACAATCGACAAAGCTTTAGTACTTATAGGGTATTAATTTGAGCTTATCAAATTTTGCGACGTTGCCGGGGATTCAATTTGCCATTAGATTTTAGTTTGAGAGTTTCGACTAAGTTCGACCAGTATCGATCGACACCTTAGTGGTATCGGTCGATACATGTCGTGATTTTTTGTGTTACTTACGTTCTTGACTTTTGTGTTTCAGGTGCATGCCTATTCGTGAAATCAGGAAGAACAAGAACACTCCGCTAGTTGATCTGTCAAACGATTAGCTAGCACTTTTGGAACGCGCAAACAGAAAAGCAAAGAATCCAGCAGAGATGAACAACAACCCAGTGGTTTTGGTTCAAGATGAAGCTGGTGCTTACAAAGACCAAGAGGGTCAATTGTGCAATGAGAGAGGGCAACGATTGGATGGAGAGGGGAACATCATTCCACCTCTTGCTGTTGTCGAAGAGATTGTCATAGGGAATGCTGTGATTAATCGTGGTAGAACAATTGGTGAGTACAACAGGCCTGATCAGTTCTACGCCAATCGTTCTGCGATTCGCCCTCCTACTTTTCAGAGAAACAACTTTGAGCTAAAGCCTGCTTACTACACTCTTGTGGGTGAGCACCCTTTCCATGGTCTTTCCAATGAACACCCTATGGATCATATAGAGAGGTTTGAAGATTTGGTTACAAACATCAAATGCGATGGAGTATCCTATGATTACCTCTTCTGTAAGCTCTTCCCATATTCTCTTGGTGGGGATGCAGCTTATTGGCTGAAGCAGTTACCAGTTGGGTCACTGACTACTTGGGAAGAGACTAAGAATGCATTCATGAACAATATCTATGATGATGCACGATCCGAGGAGCTCAGGAACAAGATTTTATTGTTTTCTCAGGGACCGGCTGAGGCATTCAAGGCTGCTTGGCTCAGATTTCGGTCATATCAGAGGGATTGTCCGCATCATGGGTTCACTAATGTTCAGTTGCTGGGTCTTTTCTTTAGAGGGATTGATTGGAGGTACCAGATGGCTTTGGATGCTGCAAGAATGGAAATTTCAACACTAGGTATCATGAGGACGCTTATGTGCTGATTGAGAACTTGGCATCTAGCAATAGTACCAAGAATGCAGACATGGAGCGCAAGAAGCCAGTTGGTGGCATGGAAGGTTCGCAGATTGCTGAGGTTCAGGCCAAGTTAGATTCTATGCACAATATGTTGATGGAAAAGACGATGAAGGCTGTTCACTTTGCAGATGATGTTGAGGTATTCAATGAGGATGAAGTGGAAGATGTTAACTATATTGGTGGATCTGGTTTTCAAGGTCAGAGAAATCAATACCAGAATAACAACAGAAACTTCAAAAACAATGCTCAATAAGGAGGATCAAATCAGTTTGTCCAGAAACCATTCCAGAGCAGTGGGTATACCAGGAGCTATGATAATTCATTTTATCAACCTGTACCTGCTAAGACCCCAAATAGCAAGATTGAGTCTATGTTTGAACATCTTGTTCAAGGATAGCAGAAGCTAACTGTGGATTTCAACGGGAAGATTGATGTCCTGTACAATAAGGATCGACGCTATTAATATTCAGCAGAAGAAGCTGGAAACTCAGGTTGCTCAGACTTCAGAGGCTGTGAAAAGGCAAGAAGGTTTTCTTCCAGGGAAAGGAGAGAACCCAAGGGCACACATCAATGCAATCACCTTGAGGAGTGTAAAAGAGGTCAATCCAAGAGTGAAAATTGGCCAAACTGCGGATATTTTCGTCGATCTTGACGATGAGGATTCTGAAATCGCCCCAGTATCGATCGACACTAGCCAGCATCGATCGACACCGGTCAAGATACTTTCACGGGATGACTCAAAGCCCCGTGTATCGATCGATACCACTCCTATATCAATCGATACCACTCCTGTATCGATCGATACTGATCCCGCAGTCGAATCAACACCTAAGGTTTTGAAGGAAGTACATGATGTAGTTGCAGAGAGACTTTACACACCGAGGATACCTTATCCCAGAGCTACTGGGAAGACTATGAAGGAGGTAGAAGACTCTAGATGCAAGGCAATTATGGATAAATTGATTGTTGAACTTCCTTTTATCGATGCTATCAAGACTTCTCCGGCTTTCAGGAGATATGTTAAGAGGATGGTGTTATGATGATATCTCATGAGTGCAGCACGATCTTGACAAACATGATCCCAAAGAAGCTATCAGATCCAGGGAGTTTTGTGTTGGATTTTACAATCTTCACAGAAAGGTTCGAACGTTCTCTTTGCGACCTTGGTTCAAGTGTGAATCTCATGCCATACTCGGTTTCTAAAAGGATGGGGATGGCAGACTTCACAACCACAAGGATCTCCCTGCTACTTGTTGATCGCTCTGTCCGACTTCTAGAGGGAATACTTGAAGACGTCCCGATTAAGATTGGGAATTGTTTAATCCCGACTGATTTCATTGTCCTGGAGTATGTTGCAGAGCCCATAGACCCTCTTATCTTGGGAAGGTCATTCATAGCAACAACTGGTGCTTTGATTGATTGCAGGAATGGGAAGATCACTCTTAACATTGGTGATTTGGTTATGACTTTCCACATGGAGAAGATGATGAAGTAACCAACCATCGATGGTCAGACTTTCTTTGTAGATACCTTTAGTGATATTGCTGAAGAATACTTCCTGGAGATGCATCCTGAAGATCCACTAGAACGAGCATTAGTTTGTTCAGCTGAGTCAGAGGTTCATTTGGATGATGCTGCTGCTGGATACTCGAAGATGCTCGATACAACACCATCAATATCGATCGATACCCTCTTGGTATCGGTCGATACCTTGCGAACAGAAAGGGAATTGGCCGATAGTTCTAAGAAAGCTGTTGGGCTTGCAGATTGGAATGAGGAGAAAGCTCCTAAGGTGGAACTCAAGCCACTCCCTGCGAATCTGATGTACGGTTTTCTTGGTCCTAATTCCACATATCCAGTGATTATTAATGCTTCTGTGAACAACGCAGAGATTACCTTACTGCTGAGCAAGCTGCGCAAGTACCGCAAAGCTCTTGGCTATTCTCTTGATGACATTTCAGGTATAGCACAGGACCTGTGCATGCATAGGATTCATCTTGAGGATGAGTCAAACGCTTCAATTGAGCATCATAGGAGGTTGAATCCAAACCTGAAAGAAGTGGTTAAGAAAGAGGTCATGAAACTCTTGGATGCAAGGGTTATCTATGCCATCTCGGACAGTTCTTGGGTCAGTCCAGTGCACGTTGTTCCTAAGAAAGGAGGAATAACTGTGGTGAAGAATGAGAAGGATTAGATGATTCCTACTAGGACTATCACTGGGCATCGAATGTGCATTGATTACAGGAAGTTGAATGCAACTACAAGGAAAGATCACTTCCCATTACCATTCATTGACCATATGTTGGAGAGGTTGGCTAGTCATCCCTACTACTGTTTTCTCGATGGGTATTCAGGTTTCTTCCAGATTCTGATACATTCAGATGAACAAGGGAAGACGACTTTTACATGTCCTTATGGCACATTCGCATACATGAGAATGCCATTTGGATTGTGTAATGCCCCAACCACCTTCTAGAGATGCATGATGTCTATATTCACAGACATGATTGAGGATTTTATGGAGGTATTCATGGATGATTTTTCGGTGTACGGATCATCATTCAAGGACTGTTTGGCTAATTTGTGCAAGGTACTACAGAGGTGCGAAGAGAAACACTTGGTCCTTAATTGGAAAAAGTGTCACTTTATGGTTCAGGATGGCATC
This sequence comes from Eutrema yunnanense, assembly GCA_002933935.1. Taxonomy (NCBI): domain Eukaryota; kingdom Viridiplantae; phylum Streptophyta; class Magnoliopsida; order Brassicales; family Brassicaceae; genus Eutrema; species Eutrema yunnanense. Next base: position 31,348 of record PKML01026598.1, on the reverse strand, counting down.
GTACTTGGGCACAAGATTTCTGAAGCTGGGATCGAAGTTGACAAAGCCAAGATTCAGGTCATGACAAGCCTCCAACCACTGACTTCTGTGAAGGATATTCGAAGTTTCCTTGGTCATGATGGGTTCTACAGAAGGTTCATCAAGGACTTTTCCAAGCTAGCACGCCCACTCACCGTCCTACTATGCAAGGAAATCGTATTCGACTTCACACCTGAGTGTCTTGCAGCCTTTAAGGAGATTAAAAGGGCCTTAGTGAGTGCTCCTATTGTGCAACCTTCTGATTGGACTTTGCCTTTTGAGATCATGTGTGACGCTAGTGATTTTGTTGTTAGATCAGTTCTGGGTCAGAGGAAGGATAAGAAGATGCACGTTATCTACTATGCCAGCAGGACATTGGATGCTGCTCAGAAGAATTACAGCACCACGGAGAAAGAACTACTTGCAGTTGTTTTCTCCTTTGAGAAATTTCGATCCTACCTGATTGGGAGCAAAGTAATTGTTCATACTGATCATGCTGCTCTCAAATATTTTTATGCATAATAAAGATCTCAAGCCTCGCCTTTGTCGTTGGGTTCTTTTGCTCCAAGGTTTCGATATCGAGGTTAAGGACAAGAAAAGAATAGAGAACGGAGTAGCTGACCATCTTTCGAGGATTCGGATCGATGCAGACGTGCCCATTAATGATCAACTACCAGAAGAGTCTATTTACTTCATTGAAACTGAGTTTCAAATGGGTTTTACCGAAACTTTGCAATTTCCACGAATTGCAGGTCTCAGTATCGATCGACACTTCCCTAGTGTCGGTCGATACCCGGCGATTTCCGAACCTGTTTTGACCGTTGAACACCTTGGTGCTTCTGAAGAGTATCTAGTTGCTGCAGCTGATTCTGATCAACCATGGTTCGCTGATATTGCCAACTACCTCGCTGCAGATGAAGAGCCAAAGCACCTCAAGAAATATGACAAGAAGAAGTTTATGCGAGACATAAGGCGATTCTTTTGGGATGAACCTTACCTGTACAAGCACTGTTCTGATGGTATCTACATGAGATGCATAGCTGAGTCAGAGGTACCAAGTGTTTTGTTTCATTGTCATGGATCTGAGTATGCTGGACACTTTGCCACTTTCAAGACAGTGTCTAAGGTTCTTCAAGCTGGTTTCTGGTGGCCTACTATGTTTAATGATGCTCATGCCTTCGTTTCGCAATGCGATGAATGTCAGAGGAAAGGGAAGATCAGTAAGAAACACGAGATGCCACATAATTTCATCATTGAGGTTGACATTTTTGATTGTTGAGGCATCGATTTTATGGGTTCTTTTCCTTCATCATATAAAAACAAGTACATCTTGGTTGCTGTGGACTATGTGTCTAAGTGGGTAGAAGCAATTGCTAGTCCCACCAACGATTATTATGTGGTACTTAAGCTGTTCAAGAGTATTATTTTCCCTCGATTTGGAGTACCTCGGATTGTTATAAGTGATGGTGGCTCTCACTTTATTAACAAGGTTTTCGAGAAGATGCTGAAGAAGCATGGTGTGAATCATCGTGTAGCTACTCCTTATCATCTTCAGACTAGTGGGCAAGTTGAGGTTTCCAATAGACAGATCAAGGAAATTCTGGAAAAGACTGTGGGTACTATTAGGAATGATTGGTCTGCACGGCTGGATGACGCATTGTGGGCATACATGAAAGCTTTCAAGACACCACTTGGGACTACACCATCTCACTTGCTATATGGGAAAGCGTGTCATCTTCCGGTTGAAATCGAGCATAAGGCAGCCTGGGCTACAAAGATGATGAATTTCGACATCAAGTCTGCTGCTGAGAAGCGATTGATTCAGCTGAATGAGTTATATGAGATTAGGCACAATGCCTATGAAAACTCAAAGCTATATAAGGAGAGGACCAAGGCGTATCACGACAAAAAGATCCTCACCAGACACTTTGAACCCAATGACTAGGTACTTCTGTATAACTCTCGTTTGCATCTGTTTCCTGGTAAATTGTGTTCTCGTTGGTCAGGTCCTTTCACAGTCAAGGAAGTCAGACCACATGGTGCGATTGTCTTGACAAATCCTTCATGCGAAGAGTTCACTGTCAATGGACAAAGGGTGAAACACTATTTCAGGAGCACTGAGATTCCAGACGGACACATAATGCCTCTGGATGATGCACCATCCGCCTAAACGGCGGTACAGTCAAGCTAATGACGTTAAACGAGAGCTGAGTGGGAGGCAACCCACTGGTAAGTCTGTACATATGAGTCTTTTATTTTTCTAGTTTTGTTTTGTGTTTTCTTGTGTCACGTGAATCAGCTCGGAGGCTTAGTATCGATCGATACCACTTGGTATCGGTCGATACCGGTGTTAAACGCAAATATCCTGAACTGAGTGCCGTGTATCGATCGACACCACTTATGGTATCGGTCGATACCACCATTCAGGTAAGTTTCCTTATAAACCCTACGTGATTTCCTTTCTTCCTCATTCGCCTCCATCGAACGATACTTGAACACAAATCACCAAATCTTTGTTTCTTCACGAAATTGAGTGATTCAAGAGCTTATTCTTGTTGGATTTTCGTTCTTATTCTCATTCTCTCATCCTTTCACTCGATCTACAAGGTATGAAACACGAATCTCCTCTTTTTCAATATGTGACCAACGGTTAGGTTTTCAATTTTTAGCTCTTAGAACTCGCTTTTTGAATGAATACCACTTGATTCAGTTGATCTAGGCCTAGTCGGAACCCGCCTTACGCTTAATTGCCATTAGTTTCGACTTTTGGAAATTTTTGGATTGAAGATCTGTTTGTGCGGTTCGCGATTTCTTGAGTGTCGATCGATACCACCTGGTATCGGTCGATACTCAGTACATTCCTTAGATGTTTTTGCTGTAAGAGATTTTGGTTCGAAATCGCAGAGTATCGATCGATACCCTGCTGGTGTCGATCGATACCATGCGGGCAGTGATGGAATTTTGAGTCATTTGTTTCTGGTTGTTGCTGTTGGTTTGATGCTTATTATGTGTTTGCTGTGTTCTTTGTCTTTGATTTCAGATGTCTACCCGAAAGAGAACACGAACGGACGATGCATCAAGCTCAAACCCACTGCCAAAGGACTTCCCCTTGGGTCAACGTGTCAAGATCTGGGATGGTTTACATTGGCGAAAAGGTGTAGTGAATGGTTACCTAGGCAACTACAACTACAGATTGAGGATTGATGGAGCGCCCGAAAACATTGAGGTTCCGCATACTTCCTTGTGTGACATCCCACCACCAGTGGCACCTCCACCACAAGCACCCGCTGCTCCCGCTGATCCTGTGGCTCCTACTGCCACAAGTCGAGGTCCTTGGCCTAAGAGGAACGAGAAAGCCAAGATCCCTTGCACCAGAGTTTGGGAGGGAGCAAACAGGGAGACTGCTGAGAGTGAGTACTACGTCTACATGCCTATCTCTGAGTATTGGGATGACTACGACACGTTGTTCTACAACGCATGGCAGGACATTCACGTACATACCACTCGGTTTGTTGACCCTCACACCATGCGTCGTTTAGGTATCGACAGGGAACTCGGGCGTCTGATTGAAAAGATTGGCTTGGGTACTATGCCTCTGAGGCAGTATGATTTGTTCCCTGACTTGGTGCGACAGTTCCTTGCGATAGTTCGCATCTACTATCAGGATGAGGTTCTTAAGGACGCACAGGAAGGTACCATGACCTTCATGATTCGCAGAGTGAGATACAGATTGCCACTCCCAGATCTCTACGACATCTATGGTTTTCGTAGGGACTTCAGGAAAGTTTCTCTGCCTACTCAGTTTCTCGATGTGCAGGTTTTCAAGGAGCATTTCGGGAACAGAGCCTATTACTCCAAGACTTCCACTCAGATGGATGTGCGCCATCCTGTTCTGCGCTGCCTGGTTAGGATTCTAAGCAACACTATCCTGTGCAAGATGAAACCCAATAAGATGCGGCTGCCCGAGCTCATTCTGTTTTCCATGGCTATTGGAGATATCATTGATGACGAGAACTATGAGTGGCCCGAGCTCGACCTCGAGGTCAACCTAGGTGCAATCTTTGCACATCACCTGGTCTCTCTGAAGACCAAACCATTTGTGGGTGCCGCTCGCGGTGCAGCTCGGAAGACTGAGATAGTGGGTAGTCTTCTTACCCCTATCTTCCAGCACTTCAGTATTAACACAGCAAGTTGTTCGATCGTCACCACACGCACTGTTATGGATGAGCGACATCTACAGAACCTTAGGTGGTTGAAGCCTGAGCGACGTTGGTGTTTCTCCAACACAGGTGGGGATTTTCTGATTCAGCTACCCAACAGAGCGCTGACGGACATTGGTGACGATCCCGATCAGCTACGTTTTGTGCCTGGCCCAAGCCTATTGATTGTTGCACCTCGCACTCGCCGGGGCCGAGGCTCTTCTACGAGCGTACCTGCTGCTGCTGAGGATGAGCCAGTACCTGACCTTGCTGGAGGTCGATCTCGACGTGCACGCTATCCTCCATCTTCTGCGAGTACTTTTCCTCCATCACATGCGATTCCCATGGAGCAAGCTGCCTTTCAGAGGTTTGTAGTGGAGAGTCTCCAGAGCATCTGGAACCATATTTCACGTTGTGGCTGCATCCGTCCCCCTAGCCCACGCTCACCTTTAGGAGAAGGACCATCCCACACCGCTGGCGACGACACTTCTGATGAGGAGGATTAGTTTCCCCCTCTCTTGATTATCACGTTCGATCTTTTCTTTTTATTTTCTTTTGAACTTTTGATTCTTTAGTTCTGCATTTTCTTTTGTTTTTGAACTTTGTGGATGTATGCATCTATGATCTTTTGTTGTACCTGACTTGTGTTTGAGTGATTTAACAGTGCTAACCATAACACTTGGATCGTTTGACACAAAAATCGAGCGTAACATTTGACCAATTGTCGATGATTTAAGGACCTGTGTCGACCTACGCCTAGTATCGATCGATACCAGGCCGTGTGTCTGTCGATACCCGATGTTCCATTACGGTAAGTTCTTGTTTTTCATGATTCCACTCTGTTCTTTTGTTTCTTTCACCAACCTTAGGCTAGATAACACTGGGGACAGTGTTGTTCAAGTCTGGGGGAGCTAGTCGCTGACATTGTTTTTGTTTTTCTTAGAGTCAGTCGTTTTTGAGTCAAAATTTGTTTTACTAAGTCAAAACGTGTTGGAGACTGTGATCTTTTTCTTGACTCTATTGTTCTGACCTTGCTTTTAAGTGACCATTGTTACAGAATCAGTATTAGATCGTCTAATGAAAAATCCAAAGGCTGACCAGTTAACTAGAAGACACTCATGTTTCCACCAAAGTTCTTTAAAGCCTGAGCCAAAATTTTTACACTTCATCGATGTGATTGATGTACATAGAGCTTGATTCGTCATTCGTATCTGACAAAAGATCCTACGTATTTAAAGTAATGGTATTTCTCTCCCTGTTACAAATTAATAAATAAGATGCATTAAAAGATGAAATGATTTTCTTCTGAGTAAAGGGTTAGAAAAATTTCCAGCGATCCCATTATTCTACTTCAGAGGGAATGATCACACAAAGGTGGAAACGAGGTTAGGAAAATTTCATGTGATACCATTATTTGCCTACACCTTTGATTACTTTTGAAAGAAGAAACGGAGATTCGATGGCAAACACCATCAATACTCGCGTTACCTTTAATAAGCATATGTGAGATAACATAATAAGAAATAAGTCTGGGGGAGAGAAAATAATATCAGAAAGTGTGAAATTGGATGGTTCCTTGTCATGATATTGTATGGGAAATAATCTAGAAGGTCCTTGGTATTAATCACAGTAATGGAACTGGCGATGATGAGCTTGATTGAACGATGCTGTGAAATAATGTGTGTAGTCTGGGAAGCTGCGAATGTCTACGGAGAAGTACATGGTGGTTAGATTCGAAACTGGTTATGTGATATGTGGAGCACTAAGAAAAATGGTCATTGCAATGTTTTTCAAACCTCTTTCTCGTGTTTAGCTTTATGTTTGCTTGAGGGCAAGCAAAGGCTAAGTCTAGGAGAGTTGATATATCATGGTTTTTACCTATTTTAAGCCATGATATAAGTCCTTTTTATAGAGTCTTTATAGTATTTTGTAGTCTTTTAGAGTCTTTTCAGGTTTTAGGTACGTTTGGAGCATTATTGGAGATAATGAAGCATTTTGGAGCTTTTTGGAGCCAAGCAGAGATCCTGTAGCTGAGACGCCGATTTGATGCATGAGTATCGATCGATACACTTATGGTATTGATCGATACCCGTCGAAGAGACAGAAGGATCACGACTTTAATGAAGAATTGAGAAACTGCAAATTGCCCCAAAAGACTTTATTATTTACAAGAAGCCCTAGAACGTGACTTAGGTTATTTATTAGGTTTTTCAGCCACTTTTGTGAGCTATGCTTTATTTTACTTTGGTTTTGTGAGAGAGCTTTGGAAGGGAGACAAGTCTGAAACTCTGTTCGTCCGAGAGAAGATTTCGAACCCTTGTTTTACTCTCTTCACTACAAGAAAACAGGCATTTTGCAACGATTTTTTTGCGACGATTTTATTTCGTTGCAAAACAACATCGTTATTATGATGATTTCCCAACGATTGTAAAACTCGTCGCAAAATTGGGACGAAATATATCGTCGTAAATTCGTTGCTAATTTTGGTCCAATTAACGACGATTTTTGGGATCGTCGTTAAATCGTCGTTAATTACCGATGTATTACCAACGAAATGTATTCGTTGAACTTTGCAACGAATTACCGATGATAAATTAGTTAGGTGAACACGTTTAAGTTGATGGGTGTATGGTTAGGTAAACATATTGTAAAATCGTTGCAAAATTCGTTGCTAATTCGATGGTAACGAAAATAAAAATCTATATATAGCGGCCAACCTCATAAGAAAAATGTCATATTCAAAAACATTTACTTCTCTTTGAACAACAAAAAATGTCAATATACGAAATTAGAAGATGGATGTATAATCGTTTTGATTCGGAGGGATCGCTAACAAAGGAGTTCAGTGATGGGGTGGAGGGATTCATGCATCAGACGGGAACTATACAAAATACAATTACCAGTGGTAAGATGTACTGTCCTTGTCCAAAATGCAAGAATAGGAAATTTATCATTACCTCGAAGGTGTAGTCGCATATATTAAATAGAGGGTTTATACCGCATTACTATATCTGGTATTATCATGGAGAGGGTCATGGAGGATATACATGTAGTGGTAGTAGCAATTATCAAGCATCAAATTTTGATGAGTCAAATGATTTTAATCAATTTGATTATCATACGGAGCATGGTCAAGATCATGATAGGATTCATGACATAGTTACAGATGCATTACATGAAACCATAAGTACATTTGAACCCAATCTAGATGCAAAAAGATTTTATGATATGCTAGATGATGCAAATCAGCCACTCTACGATGGATGTAGAGAAGGGCACTCTAAATTATCGTTGGCGGCTAGGATGATGACTATTAAAACTGATCATAACTTANATCAGGTTTACACAGGAGTTTGAATCGGGTTATTTGGACGTATGGATAGGGAGATAAGACGGATTTACTGAAGGTATATCCGTCTGGCCGAGAGAAGATGACACCGTCCAACGAATCGGCAAAACGAAGGACTTGAATCAACTCAAACGGTCTTCATAAGAGTTGTAGAGGGACGAGATAGCTGTCTACAGGAGTTGGATTCAAGTCATTCAGATGTCAGGTTCAGAAGTTATGACTGATTCATTGAAGACATATCCAAGTTTCGGCCGGGTCAATACCCGGTTTGTCCCGGGTTGACCCGGGTCCGACCCAACTCAGCAAACACCTTTTTATATTTTAGAGATCTGATTTTTAGATCTATCTCATTTTTTATGATTTTTCTCTCTTTTTCTCTCAAGAACAAAAACCTCTCTTTTTAGGGCTTTTGGGATTTTTCCCAAGGATCTTTTGATTTATGAAAGTTTGAGTTTAGTTCTTGTGTTCTTTCTCTAATCCTTCATCTTCCTAATCTCTAATCATGATTAACATCACCTCTTTCACAAGATTTGGTGTGTTCTTCATGATTAGTGAGTAGTTTTTTAGGATTTGAGGATTTGGTAGATTTAAGGTGATTTGATGGATGATTAATGATGTCTAGGATTAGATTATATGATTTTCCTTCTTGATTAGTAGTTTTAAAGCTAGATCTAGCTTGAGAAAGT
>PKML01026598.1:0-23020 GCA_002933935.1 Eutrema yunnanense | reverse complement strand
GGTCTTTGCACAGATGGATTTAGTCCATTTGGTATGTCTGGTAGGCAATATTCTTTATGGCCAGTAATCCTAACGCCTTACAACCTTCCTCCAGATATGTGCATGCAAAGGGAATTTTTATTCTTGAGTATTTTAGTACATGGTCTGAAGCATCTGAAGCGTTCCCTTGATGTGTTTTTGCAGCCTCTGATAGAGGAATTGGGACAGTTGTGGTATACCGGGGTTCAGACATATGATTTTGCGAGGAAAATTTTTTTTACAATGCGTGCGGTTCTTATGTGGACAATAAGCGACTTTCCTGCTTACGGGATGTTATCAGGTTGGACAACGCATGGGCGATTGGCTTGTCCATATTGTCTCAATAGGACAGATGCTTTTCAATTGAAACATGGTCGAAAAACAAGTTGGTTTGATTGTCACCGCCGATTTCTACCGATTCACCATCCATATAGGAGAAACAAGCGGTTGTTTAGAAAGAACAAAGCTGTTCGTGTTCCTCCTCATGTTTATCTTTCTGGGGAAGATCTAGAAGCAGAAATTGATCATTATGGTTCACTGTAAACGGTCAATCGTGGTGGAAATTGGCACACTCCAGCTAATATGGCGAATGGATATGGGGAGCATCACAATTGGCATAAGAAAAGCATATTCTGGAATCTTCCATATTGGAAGGATCATTTGCTTAGACACAATCTGGATGTCATGCATATTGTGAAAAACTTTTTTGATAACATCATGCATACAATGTTAAATGTGCGTGGAAGGACTAAAGACAGCGGTAAGTCAAGACTAGACTTGCCTGATCTTTGTTGTCGGAATGAGTTACATATTACAAGCAATGGGAAAGCACATGTTCCCATATTTTGATTGGGTTCAGAAGAAAAGCCAGCCTGGTTCAAATGGGCGACATCTGATGTGAAGTTTCCGGATGGGTACGTATCTAATCTAGCTAAATGTGTTGAGAATGGGCAAAAGTTTTCCGGGATGAAGAGTCATGACATGTAATAATTGATTTGACTATGTAGAAATATGCAATGGACATGTAATATCCTGAATTTTGGTATATAGTGGTGTATGTAGAAATGTTTATAAGAATTGATTTGACTACATATGTCACAAAAGTGCAATTATATTTTCGATAGCATTACTTATTTTCCAAGAAATCATTGACGATTAGAATTAAAAAAATAAAAAAGTAATGTCCGATTGTGAACAGTCATGAGGTCATATTGGATTCGGACGGATCTAACCCGTTATCCATCCACCGCAAGAAACAGGAAGTGTTCGTTGCTCTGTGAAACCAGTCTCACGCATTGCCCTCCACTCTAAGAGCCACATGGCGCAAGCCTTCGCCTAGACCACATGACCCAGCTCCTGGCTTGGATCGGGCGGGTCAGTGAAATCACAAACCCGAGCCCTACCACATGAACCGAACCAACTTTCCATTACCCCTTATAGCCTCCACCCGGATCACAAGCTTACGTTACCGAGCTCGGCGATAGATTTATTGTTTTCTCCTCTATATATGAAACTCTATTAATTTCACTTCTTTCGATGTGGGACTTTAAAATTTTTCAAGACCCAATTAATTGGAGTTTTAATTAAATTAAATGGGAATATCAATTAGTTTTACAAATTACGATCTTACCTTAAATGGGAAACATTTTTTTATTTTTAGGGTCTAAACACATAAAAAGCTTTATATGTATGTTTGGCACACTTGTACTAGTTTTTATTTATAATGAAATCAACCAAGAACAGTAAATCTGTATTCAATAATGAAATACATAATTTCATAGCAAAAAAAAAGAAAAGAAGATCTCTTGCCTTACAAACGCTAAGCCCTTATCAAGCTATAGCTTAGCTTTGAAGATGTATGCTTCTATAATGAAATCATGTGCTATTAAAATATTAAAGTGAATTGTTTGGCACACTAGTACTAGATTTTTTTTATATATAATGTAATTTTTGTTAATTATGCAACACCGGCTTGAATTTCTAAACCGTTTTAACTCATTATATTTGTTGACAATAATTAAAAATTAATGTGCATTGGACATGTAATATCCCAAATTTTGGTATATAGTGGTGTATGTGGAAATGTTTATAAGAATTGATTTGACTACATATGTCACAAAAGTGTAATTATTTTTTCGGTAACTATTCCAAGAAAACTCCAGTGTTAGCATTATTTATTTTCCAAGAGATCATTGACGATTAGAATAAAAAAATAAATAGTAATGGTCCGATTGTGAACAGTCAATGAGGTGATATTGGACTCGGACGGATCTAACCCGTAATCCATCCACCGAAAGAAACGGAAAGTGTTCGTTGCTCTGTGAAACCAGTCTCACGCATTGCCCTCCACTCTAAGAGCCACATGGTTCAAGCCTTCGCCTAGACCACATTACCCAGCTCCTGGCTTGGCGGGTCAGTGTAATCACAAACCCGAGCCCTACCACATGAATCAAACCAACGTTCCATTTTCCTTAAAGCCTCCACCCGGATCACAAGCTTACGTTACCAAGTTCGGCGATAAATTTATTGTTTTCTCCTCTATATATGAAACTCTATTAATTTCACTTGTTTCGATGTGGGACTTTAAAAGTTTTCAATACCCAATTAATTGAAGTTTTAATTAAATTAAATGGGAATATTAATTAGTTTTACAAATTACAATATTACCTTAAATAAGACACATAAAAAGCTTTATATGTATGTTTGGCACACCTGGATCACAAGTTTACGTTACCAAGCTCGGCGATATATTTATTGTTTTCTCTTCTATATATGAAACTCTATTAATTTCACTTCTTTCGATGTGAGATTTTAAAAGTTTTCATGACCCAATTAATTAAAGTTTTAATTAAATTAAATAGGAATATCAATTAGTTTTACAAATTACGATATTACCTTAAATGAGAAACAAGTTTTTTTTTTGTTTTGGGTCTAAGCAAATAAAAAGCTTTATATGTATGTTTGACACACTAGTACTAGATTTTATTTATAATAAAATCAATCAAAAACAGTAAATCAGTATTCAATAATGAAATACATAATTTTCTAGCAAAAAAAAGAAAAGAAGATCTCTTGCCTTACAAACGCCAAGCCCATATCAAGCTATAGCTTAGCTTTGAAATTCTATGCTTAATTCTATAATGAAATCATGTGCTATTTAAATATTAAAGTGAATTGTTTGGCACACTAATACTATATTTTATTTATATAATGTAATTTTGTTGATAATTATGTAACACCGGCTTAAATTTTTAAACCGTTTTAACTCATTATATTTGTTGACAATAATTAAAAATTAATGTGCATTGGACATGTAATATCCCGAATTTTGGTATATGGTGGTGTATGTGGAAATATTTATAAGATTAATTTGACTACATATGTCACAAAAGGGAAATTATATTTTCGGTAACTATTCCAAGAAAACTTCAGTGTTAGCAATACTTATTTTTCAAGAAATTATTGACGATTAGAATAAAAAAATAAAAGTAATGGTCCGATTGTGAACACTCCATGAAGTCATATTGGACTCGGACGGATCTAACTCGTTATCCATCCACCGCAAGAAACGGGAAGTGTTCGTTGCTCTGTCAAATTAGTCAAACGCATTGCCCTCCACTCTAAGAGCCACATGGCTCAAGCCTTCGCCTAGACCACATGACCCAGCTCCTGGCTTGGATAGGGCGGGTCAGTGTAATCAAAAACCCGAGCTCTACCACATTGACAAAACCAACGTTCTATTATCCTTAATGCCTCCACCTGGATCACAAGCTTACGTTACCAAGCTCGCGATAGATTTATTGTTTTCTCCTGTATATATGAAACTCTATTAATTTCACTTCTTTCGATGTGGGACTTAAAAATTTTCAAGACCCAATTAATTGGAGTTTTAATTAAATTAAATCGGAATATCAATTAGTTTTACAAATTACGATATTACCTTAAATGGGACACAAGTTGTTTTTTGTGTGGTCTAAACAAAGAAACAGCTTTATATGTATGTTTGGCACACTAGTACTAGATTTTATTTATAATAAAATAAAGCAACAACAGTAAATCTGTATTCAATAATGAAATACATAATTTCCTAGGAAAGAAAGAAAAGAAGATCTCTTGCCTTACAAACGGCAAGCCCTTATCAAGCTATAGCTTAGCTTTGAAGATGAATGCTTCTATAATGAAATCATGTGCTATTAAAATATTAAAATGAATTTTTTGGCACACTAGTACGAGATTATATATATATAATGTACTTTTTTTTAATTATGTAACACCGGCGTGTATTTTTAAACCGTTTTAACTCATTAAATTTGTTGACAATAATTAAAAATTAATGTGCAATGGACATGTAATATCCCGAATTTTAGTATATAGTGGTGTATGTAGAAATGTTTATAAGAATTGATTTGACTACATATGTCACAAAAGTGCAATTATATTTTCGATAGCATTACTTATTTTCCAAGAAATCATTGACGATTAGAATTAAAAAAATAAAAAAGTAATGTCCGATTGTGAACAGTCATGAGGTCATATTGGATTCGGACGGATCTAACCCGTTATCCATCCACCGCAAGAAACGGGAAGTGTTTGTTGCTCTGTGAAACCAGTCTCACGCATTGCCCTCCACTCTAAGAGCCACATGGCACAAGCCTTCGCCTAGACCACATGACCCAGCTCCTTGCTTGGATCGGGCGAGTCAGTGTAATCACAAACCCGATCCCTGCCACATGACCGAACCAACGTTCCATTACCCTTAAAGCCTCCACCTGGATCACAAGCTTACGTTACCAAGCTCGGCGATAGATTTATTGTTTTTTCCTCTATATATGAAACTCTATTAATTTCACTTGTTTCGATGTGGGACGTTAAAAGTTTTCAAGACACAATTAATTGGAGTTTTAATTAAATTAAATAGAAATATCAATTAGTTTTACAAATTACGATATTATCTTAAATGTGACACATGTTTTTTTTTTTGGGGATCTAATCAAAGAAAAAGCTTTATATGTATGTTTGACACACTAGTACTAGATTTTATTTATAATGAAATGAAGCAAGAACAGTAAATCTGTATTCAATAATGAAATACATAATTTCCTTGCAAACAAAAAGAAAAGAAGATCTCTTACCTTACAAACGCCAAACCCTTATCAAGCTATAGCTTAGCTTTGAAGATGAATGCTTCTATAATGAAATCATGTGTTATTAAAATATTAAAGTAAATTTTTTGGCACACTAGTACTAGATTATATATATATATATAATGTAATTTTTGTTAATTATGTAACACCGGCTTAAATTTTTAAACCGTTTTAACTCATTATATTTGTTGACAATAATTAAAAATTAATGTGCATTGGACATGTAATATCCCAAATTTTGGTATATAGTGGTGTATGTGGAAATGTTTATAAGAATTGATTTGACTACCTATGTCACAAAAGTGTAATTATATTTTCGATAACTATTCCAAGAAAACTCCAATGTTATTATTACTTATTTTCCAAGAAATCATTGACGATTACAATAAAAAAATAAAAAAGTAATGGTCCGATTGTGAACAGTCCATGAGGTCATATTGGACTCGGACGGATCTAACTCGTTATCCATCCACCGCAAGAAACGGGAAGTGTTCGTTGCTCTGTGAAACCAGTCTCACGCATTGCCCTCCACTCTAAGAGCCACATGGCTCAAGCCTTCGCCTAGACCACATGACCCAGCTCCTGGCTTGGATCGGGCGTGTCAGTGTAATCACAAACCCGAGCCCTACCACATGAACGGAACCAACGTTCCATTACCCTTAAAGCCTCCACCCGGATCACAAGCTTACGTTACCAAGCTCGGCGATATATTTATTGTTTTCTCCTCTATATATGAAACTCTATTAATTTCACTTCTTTCGATGTGGGACTTTAAAGTTTTCAAGAGCCAATTAATTAGAGTTTTAATTAAATTAAATGGGAATATCAATTAATTTTAGAAATTACGATATTACCTTAAATGGGACACAAGTTTTTTTTTTGGGGGGGATCTAAACATATAAAAAGCTTTATATGTATGTTTGGCACACTAGTACTAGATTTTATTTATAATTAAATCAAGCAAAAACAGTAAATCAGTATTCCATTATGAAATACATAATTTCCTAGCAAAAAAAGAAAAGAAGATCCCTTGCCTTACAAACGCCAAGCCCATATCAAGCTATAGCTTAGCTTTGAAATTTTATGCAAATATAATGAAATCATGTGGTATTTAAATATTAAAGTGAATTGTGTGGCACACTAGTACTAGATTATATATATATATATATATAATGTAATTTTTGTTAATTATGTAATACCGGCTTGAATTTTAAACCGTTTTAACTCAATATATTTGTTGACAATAATTAAAAATTAATGTGCATTGGACATGTAAAATCTCGAATTTTGGTATATGGTGGTGTATGTGGAAATATTTATAAGATTGATTTGACTACATATGTCACAAAAGGGTAATTATATTTTTGGTAACTATTCCGAGAAAACTACAATGTTAGCAATACTTATTTTCCAAGAAATCATTGACGATTAGAATAAAAAAAAATAAAAAAGTAATGGTCCGATTGTGAACAGTCCATGAGGTCATATTGGACTCGGACGGATCTAACCCGTTATCCATCCACCGCAAGAAACGAGAAGTGTTCGTTGCTTTGTGAAACCAGTCTCACGCATTGCCCTCCACTCTAAGGGCCACATGGCTCAAGCCTTCGCCTAGACCACATGACCCAGCTCCTGGCTTGGATCGGGCGGGTAAGTGTAATCACAAACCCGAGCCCTACCACATGAACCGAACCAACGTTCTATTACCCCTAAAGCCTCCACCTGGATCACAAGCTTACGTTACCAAGCTCGGCGATAGACTTATTGTTTTCTCCTCTATATATGAAACTCTATTAATTTAACTTCTTTCGATGTGGGACTTTAAAAGTTTTCAAGACCCAATTAATTGGACTTTTAATTAAATTAAATGGGAATATCAATTAGTTTTACAAATTACGATATTATCTTAAATGGGACACAAGTTTTTTTTTTGGGGTCTAAACAAAGAAAAAGTTTTATTTGTATGTTTGGCACACTAGTACTAGATTTTATTTATAATGAAATCAAGCAAGAACAGTAAATCTGTATTCAATAATGAAATACATAATTTCCTAGCAAAAAAAAGAAAAGAAGATCACTTGACCTACGAACGCCAAGCCCTTATCAAGCTATAGCTTAGCTTTGAAGATGTATGCTTCTATAATGAAATCATGTGCTATTAAAATATTAAAGTGAATTTTTTGGCACACTAGTACTAGATTTTATATATATAATGTAATTTTTGTTAATTATGTAACAACGACTTGAATTTTTAAACCGTTTTAACTCATTAAATTTGTTGACAATAATTAAAAATTAATGTGCATTGGACATGTAATATCCCGAATTTTGGTATATAGTGGTGTATGTGGAAGTGTTTATAAGAATTGATTTGACTATATATGTCACAAAAGTGCAATTATATTTTCGGTAACTATTCCAAGAAAACTCTAGTGTTAGCATTACTTATTTTCCAAAAAATCATTGACGATTATAATTAAAAAAATAAAAATTGTAATGGTCCGATTGTGAACAGTCCATGAGGTCATATTGGACTCGGACGGATCTAACCCGTTATCCATCCACCGCAAGAAACGGGAAGTGTTCGTTGCTCTGTGAAACCAGTCTCACGCATTGCCCTCCACTCTAAGAGCCACATGGCTCAAGCCTTCGCCTATACCACATGACCCAGCTCTTGGCTTGGATCGGGCGGGTCAGTGTAATCACAAATTGAGCCCTACCACATGAACCGAACCAACGTTCCATTACCCTTAAAGCCTCCACCTGGATCACAAGCTTACGTTACCAAGCTCGGCGATATATTTATTGTTTTCTCCTCTATATATGAAAATCTATTAATTTCACTTCTTTCGATTTGGGACTTTAATTTTTTCAAGAGCCAATTAATTGGAGTTTTAATTAAATTAAATGAGAATATCAATTAGTTTTACAAATTACGATATTACCTTAAATGGGACACAAGTTTTTTTTTTGGGGGATCTAAACATATAAAAAGCTTTATATGTATGTTTGGCACACTAGTACTAGATTTTATTTATAATTAAATCAAGCAAAAACAGTAAATCAGTATTCCATTATGAAATACATAATTTCCTAGCAAAAAAAAGAAAAGAAGATCCCTTGCTTTACAAACGCCAAGCCCATATCAAGCTATAGCTTAGCTTTGAAATTCTATGCAAATATAATGAAATCATGTGCTATTTAAATATTAAAGTGAATTGTGTGGCACACTAGTACTAGATTATATATATAATGTAATTTTTGTTAATTATGTAACACCGGCTTGAATTTTAAACCGTTTTAACTCAATATATTTGTTGATAATAATTAAAAATTAATGTGCATTGGAAATGTAAAATCCCGAATTTTGGTATATGGTGGTGTATGTGGAAATATTTATAAGATTGATTTGACTATATATGTCACAAAAGGGCAATTATATTTTCGGTAACTATTCCGAGAAAACTACAGTGTTAGTAATACTTATTTTCCAAAAAATCGTTGACGATTAGAATAAAAAAAATAAAAAAGTAATGGTCCGATTGTGAACAGTCCATGAGGTCATATTGAACTCGGACGGATCTAACCCGTTATCCATCCACCGCAAGAAACGGGAAGTGTTCGTTGCTCTGTGAAACCAGTCTCACGCATTGCCCACCACTCTAAGGGCCACATGGCTCAAGCCTTCGCCTAGACCACATGACCCAGCTCCTGGCTTGGATCGGGCGGGTCAGTGTAATCACAAACCCGAGCCCTACCACATGAACCGAACCAACGTTCTATTACCCCTAAAGCCTCCACCTGGATCACAAGCTTACGTTACCAAGCTCGGCGATAGACTTATTGTTTTCTCCTCTATATATGAAACTCTATTAATTTAACTTCTTTCGATGTGGGACTTTAAAAGTTTTCAAGAGCCAATTAATTGGAGTTTTAATTAAATTAAATGGGAATATCAATTAGTTTTACAAATTACGATATTACCTTAAATGGGACACAAGTTTTTTTTTTGGGGGATCTAAACATATAAAAAGCTTTATATGTATGTTTGGCACACTAGTACTAGATTTTATTTATAATTAAATCAAGCAAAAACAGTAAATCAGTATTCCATTATGAAATACATAATTTCCTAGCAAAAAAAAGAAAAGAAGATCCCTTGCTTTACAAACGCCAAGCCCATATCAAGCTATAGCTTAGCTTTGAAATTCTATGCAAATATAATGAAATCATGTGCTATTTAAATATTAAAGTGAATTGTGTGGCACACTAGTACTAGATTATATATATAATGTAATTTTTGTTAATTATGTAACACCGGCTTGAATTTTAAACCGTTTTAACTCAATATATTTGTTGATAATAATTAAAATTTAATGTGCATTGGAAATGTAAAATCCCGAATTTTGGTATATGGTGGTGTATGTGGAAATATTTATAAGATTGATTTGACTATATATGTCACAAAAGGGCAATTATATTTTCGGTAACTATTCCGAGAAAACTACAGTGTTAGTAATACTTATTTTCCAAGAAATCATTGACGATTAGAATAAAAAAAATAAAAAAGTAATGGTCCGATTGTGAACAGTCCATGAGGTCATATTGAACTCGGACGGATCTAACCCGTTATCCATCCACCGCAAGAAACGGGAAGTGTTCGTTGCTCTGTGAAACCAGTCTCACGCATTGCCCCCCACTCTAAGGGCCACATGGCTCAAGCCTTCGCCTAGGCCACATGACCCAGCTCCTGGCTTGGATCGGGCGGGTCAGTGTAATTACATACCCGAGCCCTACCACATGAACCGAACCAACGTTCTATTACCCCTAAAGCCTCCACCTGGATCACAAGCTTACGTTACCAAGCTCGGCGATAGACTTATTGTTTTCTCCTCTATATATGAAACTCTATTAATTTAACTTCTTTCGATGTGGGACTTTAAAAGTTTTCAAGACCCAATTAATTGGAGTTTTAATTAAATTAAATGGGAATATCAATTAGTTTATAAATTACGATATTACCTTAAATAGGACACAAGTTTTTTTTTTTGGGGTCTAAACAAAGAAAAAGCTTTATTTGTATGTTTGGCACACTAGTACTAGATTTTATTTATAATGAAATCAAGCAAGAACAGTAAATATGTATTCAATAATGAAATACATAATTTCCTAGCAAAAAAGAAAGAAAGAAGATCTCTTGACCTACAAACGCCAAGCCCTTTTCAAGCTATAGCTTAGCTTTGAAGATAAATGCTTCTATAATAAAATCATGTGCTATTAAAATATTAAAGTGAATTTTTTGGCACACTAGTACTAGATTTTATATATATAATGTAATTTTTGTTAATTATGTAACAGTGGCTTGAATTTTTAAACCGTTTTAACTCTTTAAATTAGTTGACAACAATTAAAAATTAATGTGCATTGGACATGTAATATCCCAAATTTTGGTATATAGTGGTGTATGTGGAAATGTTTATAAGAATTGATTTGACTACATATGTCACAAAAGTGCAATTATATTTTCGGTAACTATTCCAAGAAAACTCCAGTGTTAGCATTATTCATTTTCCAAGAAATCATTGACGATTAGAATAAAAAAAAAAAAGAAGTAATGGGCCGATTGTGAACAGTCCATGAGGTCATATTGAACTCGGACGGATCTAACCCGTTATCCATTCACCGCAATAAACGAGAAGTGTTCGTTGCTCTGTGAAACCAGTCTCACGCATTTCCCCCCACTCTAAGGGCCACATGGCTCAAGCCTTCGCCTAGGCCACATGACCCAGCTCCTGGCTTGGATCGGGCGGGTCAGTGTATTTACAAACCCGAGCCCTACCACATGAACCGAACCGACGTTCTATTACCCCTAAAGCCTCCACCTGGATCACAAGCTTACGTTACAAAGCTCGGCGATAGACTTATTGTTTTCTCCTCTATATATGAAACTCTATTAATTTAACTTCTTTCGATGTGGGACTTTAAAAGTTTTCAAGACCCAATTAATTGAACTTTTAATTAAATTAAATGAGATTATCAATTAGTTTATAAATTACGATATTACCTTAAATGGGACACAAGTTTTTTTTTTTGGGGTCTAAACAAAGAAAAAGCTTTATTTGTATGTTTGGCACACTAGTACTAGATTTTATTTATAATGAAATCAAGCAAGAACAGTAAATCTGTATTCAATAATGAAATACATAGTTTCCTAGCAAAAAAGAAAGAAAGAAGATCTCTTGACCTACAAACGCCAAGCCCTTTTCAAGCTATAGCTTAGCTTTGAAGATAAATGCTTCTATAATAAAATCATGTGCTATTAAAATATTAAAGAGAATTTTTTGGCACACTAATACTAGATTTTATATATATAATGTAATTTTTGTTAATTATGTAACAGTGGCTTGAATTTTTAAACCGTTTTAAATCTTTAAATTAGTTGACAATAATTAAAAATTAATGTGCATTGGACATGTAATATCCCGAATTTTGGTATATAGTGGTGTATGTGGAAATGTTTATAAGAATTGATTTGACTACATATGTCACAAAAGTGCAATTATATTTTCGGTAACTATTCCAAGAAAACTCCAGTGTTAGCGTTATTCATTTTCCAAGAAATCATTGACGATTAGAATTAAAAAAATAAAAAAGTAATGGTCCGATTGTGAACAGTCCATGAGGTCATATTGGACTCGGACGGATCTAACCCGTTATCCATCCACCGCAAGAAACGGGAAGTGTTCGTTGCTCTGTGAAACCAGTCTCACGCATTGCCCTCCACTCTAAGAGCCACATGGCTCAAGCCTTCGCCTAGACCACATGACCCAGCTCCTGGCTTGGATCGGGCGGGTCAGTGTAATCACAAACCCGAGTGATATATCATAGTTTTTACCCTATTTAAGCCATGATATAAGTCTTTTTTATAGAGTCTTTATAGTATTTTGGAGTATTTTAGAGTCTTTTACAGGTCTTAGCACGTTTGGAGCATTATTGGAATTATTGGAGCTTTCTGGAGCAGTTTGGAGCAGAAGCTGAAGTCGTGTTGCTGAGTAGCTTATTTCACAACAAGCATCGATCGATACACCTTGGTATCGATCGATACTCATCGCAGCAAGACACGACCCGCGAGTTTTCCAAGACTTGAAGAATTGCAAAAGTGCACAGAAGTCTTTAATAATTACAAGAAGACCCCAAGTCGCGATTTAGGTTATAAATAGGATTTTTCAGCCATCTGTTTAGGCTATGCTTTATTTTGTTTTGGTTTAAGAGAGAACTTGGTGAGAAGAGAGCAAAGTCTGAATTTCCCTTCGTCCGAGATTCAGATCTTAAACATCTTGGTACTCTTTCTTATTCTATTGAGTATTTATTCAAACATGTTTATTGATTCAATTTCCATGTCTGAGTAGATCACATGTTAGGTTTGGGGTTTTCTCATAGGGATTTCTTTGAATGCTAGGTTGATTTATCTGTTTAGGATTCACTATCTGAATTAGTTCTTCACCTTAGGTTGTTCTCAACGCTAATTCCAGATTGATCACCTAGAACTTAGATCTTAGGATAATTGATTAGGCACGAGAGTGCGATTAATTTCCTGATAGAACCTAGGTGAGCAAATTGATTATTCGCAAAGAGATTTGGTCTAATTGATTTGTGAACATATTAAACCTGAACTTTAAAGCTGATTTAGACTTTAGGATTTGCAAAGAGATTTGGAATTCCTAGGATTTAGATTTAGATAGTTTTCGCAACGAGAGTTGGTTAATTATACTTTAGTGATTTGAGTTCTAGAACCGTGCTTAATCTGAATCCTGTTAGTTAATTTAGCTGCATTCATTGATTTCCTGAGAAATACCCTGAACATATCTACCTCCAACTGAATTTACAACACTTTTACTTGCAATCTTGTTTTCAATTACATCTTTTGATTTAGCGTATTTCGAATCTATACAATCTATTGTGTGAAATATTGAGTTCTTGTGTTCGACCCCTGATTTACTGCAACAACTGCTTTAGTACTATTTAGGGTATTAAATTGAGCATATCAATTTTGGCGCCGTTGCCGGGGACTCAATTCGCCATTAGATTTTAGCTAAGAAATTCGTCTAAATCGCCCGAGTATCGATCGATACCCTTGAGTATCGGTCGATACCCATCGTCAATTTCAGTTACTTATGCTATTTACTTTTGATTTCAGGTGCATGCATAATCTTGAAACCAGAAGCAAAAAGAGCACTCCGCTAGTTGATCTATCACTGGAACAGCTAGCACACGTGGAACGCACAAACAGGAAAGCAAAGAAATCAGCTAAGATGAACAACAATCAAGTGGGGTTGGTTCGTGATGCAGCTGGAGCTTACAGAGACCAAGAGGGTCGTTTGTGCAATGAGCAAGGACAACGTATCAATGGAGAGGGGATCGTCATTCCACCTGCTCCTGTTGTTGCTGAGAATGTCGCTGGGAACGCGAACAATGCTGTGTTTAATCGTGGAAGAACGATTGGTGAGTACAACAGGCCAGATCAGTTTTTTGCCAATCGGTCAGCGATTCGTCCTCCTGCATATGAGAGGAATGACTTTGAGCTGAAACCTGCATACTACACTCTTGTGGGACAGCATCTCTTTCATGGTCTTCCTCATGAACATCCGATGGATCATGTGGAGAAGTTCGAGGACTTGGTCACTAGCATCAAGAGCAATGGAGTGTCCTACGACTATCTCTTCTGCAAGTTCTTCCCCTACTCTCTAGGCGGAGATGCTACTTACTGGCTGAGGCAGCAACCTGCTGGATCGCTGACTAATTGGGAGGACACTAAGAGAGCCTTCCTGATTAACTTCTACGATGATGGACGTTCTGAAGATCTGAGGAATAAAATCTCCACATTTTCTCAAGGACCTACTGAGGCGTTCAAGGCTGCTTGGACAAGATTCAGATCGTACCAGAGAGATTGTCCACATCACGGATACTCTGATGTGCAGCTGCTGGGTATCTTCTTTAGAGGAGTAGATTGGAGGTATCAGATGGGTTTGGACGCTTCAAGCAATGGTAATTTCAACAGCATGTATACTGAAGACGCTTATGTGTTGATTGAGAACTTTGCATCAAGCAGCAGCACAAAGAGTGCAGATTTCGAGCGCAAGAAGCTGGCTAGTAATCATGATGGGTCGCAGATCGCTGAAGTTAAGGCTCAGCTGGATTCTATGCATAGTCTTCTGTTGGGAAAGACAACAAAGGCTGTTCATTTTGCTGAAGATGTTGAGGTATTCAATGAAAGTGAAGCAGAAGATGTCAACTACATTAGTGGTTCTGGTTTTCTGGGACAGAGGAACCAATTCAACAACAATCGGAGCTTCAACAACAACTTCCAGCAAGGAGGATTCAACCAGAAACCTGCCCAGAACAGCGGTTACACCAGGAACTACGGAAGTCCTTCTTACGAGCCTGTGACTGCTAAGACATCAGAGAACAAGATTGAGGCCATGCTTGAAACACTCGTTCAAGGACAGCATCAGATCACAGTGACCTTCAATTGTAAGATGGACGCCATGTACAAAGATCTGAGTGGAAGGATCGATGCTCTTGGTATTGGTCAGAAGAAGCTGGAAACTCAGGTAGCTCAGACTTCAGAAGGTTCAAGAAGACAAGAAGGTTTTCTTCTTGGAAAAGGAGAGAACCCAAGGGCACACATCAATGCCATTACCTTGAGAAGTGGTAAGGAGGTCACTTCAGGAGCAAGAGTGGACCAAACTGCTGGAAATTTCGAGATGTCTGACGATGAGGACACTGAAATCGCTAAGGCATCGATCGACACTACCAAGCATCGATCGACACCGATCAAAATTCTTACACGGGAAAACTCAAAATCCCGTGTATCGATCGATACCCCCCCTGTATCGATCGATACCGAACCTGAAAACGATGCAGTACTTGAGGTTACGAAGGAGAAGCCTAAAGAGGTACCAGAGAGGGTCTACATACCGAGGATACCCTATCCCATAGCTCTTGGGAAGACTAAGAAGGAGGTAGAGGACACTAGATGCAAGGAAATTTTGGACAAGCTGGTTGTTGAACTTCCTTTCATCGATGCTATCAAAACTTCTGCAGCCTTCAGGAGATATGTCAAGAAGATGGTGTCCAGCAATATGAACCTTGAAGACGGTTGTCTGATGATCACTCAAAAGTGCAGTGCAATCCTAAACAACAGGATCCCAACGAAACTACCAGATCCATGGAGCTTTGTCTTGGATTGCACAATCACTACTGACAGGTTTGAGCGTTCCCTTTGTGACCTTGGCTCAAGTGTCAACCTTATGCCATACTCGGTTGCTAAGAGAATGGGAATGACAGACTTCACTTCTACGAGAATCTCGCTGATACTCGCTGATCGTTCAGTTAGACTTCCAGAAGGATTGCTCGAGGATGTTCCGATTATGATTGGGAATTGTTTAATCCCAACTGATTTCATTGTCTTTGAGTATGATTCGGAACCCAGAGATCCTCTCATCTTGGGAAGACCATTCCTAGCAACAGCTGGTGCTTTGATTGATTGCAGGAATGGGAAGATATCTCTTAACATTGGTGAGTTAGTCATGACTTTTAACATGGAGAAGCTGATGAAGAGACCAACCATCGATGGACAGACTTTCTTCGTTGATACCTTCTGTGATATTGCTGAAGAGTACTTCTTGGAGATGCATCCTGAGGACCCATTGGAGAGAGCACTGGTCTGTTCAGCTGAGTCAGAAGTTAATTCGAGTGATGTTGCTGCTGAATACGGGAAGATGCTCGATTCAGCACTGCCAGTATCGATCGATACCCACCTGGTATCGATCGATACCCTGCGGCCAGAAAGAAATTTGGCCGAAACAACTAAGCAAGCTGCTGGGCTTGGAGATTGGAGCGAGGAGAAAGATCCTAAAGTGGAACTCAAACCACTTCCTGCAAATATGAGGTATGGTTTTCTTGGTCCTAATTCCACGTTCCTAGTAATCATTAATGCTTCCTTGAACAACGCATAGGTTACCTTACTGCTAAGCAAGCTGCGCAAGTATCGCAAAGCTCTTGGCTATTCTCTTGATGATATTTCAGGTATATCACCGGACCTGTGCATGCATAGGATTCATCTTGAGGACGAGTCAAAAGCTTCAATTGAGCATCAAAGGAGGCTGAATCCGAACCTGAATGAGGTGGTTAAGAAAGAGGTCATGAAACTCTTGGATGCAGGAGTTATCTATGCCATCTCAGATAGCTCTTGGGTCAGTCCAGTGCACATTGTTCCTAAGAAAGGAGGGATAACTGTGGTGAAGAATGACAAGGATGAGATGATTCCTACAAGGACTATCACTGGACATCGAATGTGCATTGACTACAGGAAGTTGAATGCAGCTACACAGAAAGATCATTTCCCATTGCCATTCATTGACCAGATGCTGGAGAGATTGGCTAGCCATCCCTACTACTGTTTCCTTGATGGGTATTCAGGTTTCTTCCAGATTCCTATCCATCCAGATGACCAAGGGAAGACCACTTTCACATGTCCCTATGGCACATTCGCATACAGGAGAATGCCATTTGGGTTGTGTAACGCTCCAGCCACTTTTCAGAGGTGCATGATGTCTATCTTCACAGACATGATTGAAGATTTCATGGAGGTGTTCATGGATGATTTTTCAGTATATGGATCATCATTCAAGGACTGTTTGGCTAACTTGTGTAAGGTGCTCCAGATGTGTGAAGAGAAACACTTGGTCCTTAACTGGGAAAAGTGTCACTTAATGGTTCAAGATGGCATCGTGCTTGGGCACAAGGTTTCTGAAGCTGGGATCGAAGTTGACAAAGCCAAGGTTCAGGTCATGACAAGTCTCCAACCACCGACTTCTGTGAAGGATATTCGGAGTTTTCTTGGTCATGCTGGGTTTTACAGGAGGTTTATCAAGGACTTCTCCAAGATAGCACGCCCACTCACTGCTTTGCTGTGCAAGGAGATCAAATTTGATTTCACACCTGATTGTCTTGCAGCCTTTTAGGAGATCAAAAAGGCTTTGGTGAGTGCTCTTGTTGTGCAACCTCCTGATTGGACTCTGCCTTTTGAGATCATGCGCATTGCTAGTGACTTTGCTGTTGGGTCAGTTCTGGGTCAGAAAAAGGTTAAGAAGCTGCACGTCATCTACTATGCCAACAGGACTTTGGATGATGCTCAGAGGAATTACAGCACCACAGAGAAGGAACTACTTGCTGTTGTCTTCTCCTTTGAGAAATTCCGATCCTACTTGATTGGGAGAAAAGTGGTTGTTCATACTGATCATGCTGCTCTCAAGTATCTGATGAATAACAAGGATCTCAAGCCTCGTCTTTGTCGTTGGGTTCTTTTGCTACAAGGGTTTGACATCGAGGTTAAAGACAAGAAAGGCATAGAGAATGGGGTCGCTGACCATCTCTCGCGGATGCGGATCGATGCAGACGTCCCTATTGATGATCAACTACCTGAGGAAGCCATCTACTTCATTGAAACTGGGTTTCAAATGAATTTCGCAAAGAATCAACAATTTTCACGAGTTGCAGGTTTCGGTATCGATCGATACCCTGCTGGTATCTGTCGATACCCTGGCGATTCCGAAACTGTGTTCATTGTTGATCATCCAGGTATTTCTGAACACCATCTCGTCGCTGCAGCCGATTCTGATAGTCCATGGTACGCTGATATTGCCAATTACCTCGCTGCAGATGCAGAGCCAAGACACCTCAAGAAGTATGACAAGAAGAAGTTCATGCGCGACATAAGGAGATTCTTTTGGGATGAACCTTACCTGTACAAGCACTGTTCTGATGGTATCTACAGGAGATGCATTGCTGAATCAGAAGTTTCCGGTATCTTGTTTCATTGCCATGGATCCGATTATGCTGGTCATTTTGCAACTTTCAAGACAGTGTCCAAAGCTCTTCAAGCAGGCTTCTGGTGGCCTACCATGTTTAAGGATGCTCATGCTTTCGTCTCACAGTGCGATGCTTGTCAGAGGAGAGGGAAGATCAGTAAGAGACATGAGATGCCACAAAATTTCATCCTTGAGGTTGAAGTTTTCGATTGCTGGGGTATCGACTTTATGGGTCCTTTTTCATCTTCACACAAGAAGAATTACATCCTGGTTGCTGTGGACTATGTGTCCAAATGGGTGGAAGCGATAACTAGTGAGAAAAATGACTCTGCAGTGGTTCTTAAGCTGTTTAAGACCATCATTTTTCCTCGCTTTGGAGTACCTCGAATTGTGATAAGTGATGGCGGCTCTCACTTTATCAACAAGGTTTTCGAGAGGTTGTTGAAGAAGTATGGTGTGAACCATCGTGTAGCTACTCCATATCACCCTCAGACAAGTGGGCAAGTCGAGGTCTCCAACAGACAAATCAAGGAGATTTTGGAGAAGACAGTGAATGCTTCTAGGAAGGATTGGTCTATGAAATTAGATGATGCACTATGGGCATACATGACTGCTTTCAAGACACCGCTGGGTACTACACCATTTCAAATGCTGTATGGGAAAGCATGTCACCTTCTGGTGGATATTGAGCACAAGGCTGCATGGGCGGCAAAGATGCTGAACTTCGACATCAAACCTGCTGCTGAGAGGAGATTGATTCAGCTGAACGAGCTGGATGAGATCAGGCACCACGCTTATGAGAACTCGAAGCTGTACAAGGAGAGAACCAAGGTTTATCATGATAAGAAGATCATCTCCAGACACTTCGAGCCAAACGACCAGGTACTTCTGTATAACTCTCGTTTGCAATTGTTTCCTGGTAAACTGCGTTCACGTTGGTCAGGTCCCTTCACAATCAAGGAGGTCAGGCAACATGGTGCTGTAGTGCTGATAAATCGCAAAGGCGAAGAGTTCACTGTCAATGGACAAAGGGTGAAACACTATTGGGCGAAAGCCGAGATTCCAACAGGGCAGATAATGCCTTTGGATGATGCACCAACAGCCTTAATGGCGTTACAGTCAAGCTATTGACGTTAAACGAGCGCTTGGTGGGAGGCAACCCACTGGTGAGTCTGTCTTTGAGTCGTTTTTCCTTTTATTTGCGTTCGTTTTGTGTTTGTGTCAGGATAAACAAAGAGCAGACTCGAAATCGCCTTAGTATCGATCGACACCGATCGCGAATATACGGTTCATCAAGTCGATTTAAGCCTGGTATCGATCGATACCAGACTGTGTGTCGATCGATACTCTATGTTCGAGCAAGGTAACTTCTGGTTTCTCTTCGTTTCTTCTATTCTTTTGTCTTCTTTTACCTACTCTAGGCTAGATAACACTGGGGACAGTGTTGTTCAAGTCTGGGGGAGGTGTCTGCTAACATTGTGTTTGTTTTTCTTAGAGTCAGTTGTTTTATCGAGTCAAAATCGTTTTATTGAGTCAAAACTTGTTGGAGATAATGATCCTGTGCTTGAACCTATTGATTTGATTTTGTTTTTAAGTGCACAATGTTACAGGACCAGCTCTAGATCGACTAATGAAAAATCCAAGGACTGACCAGTTGACTAGGAAACATCCATGTCTCCAGCAGAGTTCTTCTGAAGCCTGAGCCAAATTTTTGCACTCCATCAATGTGGTTAGTGTTTTTAGAGCTTGATTCATCATTCATATCTGATAAAGGAACCCATGTGTTTAGAGTTATGGTATCTCTCTCCCCTGTTATAAGTTGATAAATAAGAGCATAAAAGATTGAAATGATTTTCTTCTGAGTAGAGGGTTAGGAAAATTTTCAGCAATCCCATTATTCTACTTAAGAGGGAATGATCACACAAAGGATTGGAAGCGAGGCTAGGATTTTCCTATGATGCCATTATTCGCCTACATCCTTTGATACATAGAGAGGGAAGAACCGGGGATCTGGTGGCAAACACCATCAATACTCGCGTCTCATACCTTGATGTGTATATGCAAAGCTGAAAAGAAAAGAAAGAACATAATAAGAAATAAGTCTGGGGGAGAGAAAGTGATACAAAAAGTGTGAAAAAGGGTGGTTCCTTGTCATGATATTGTCTGGTAAAGAGTCTAGAAGGTTCTTGACCATTAGCTGCAGTGATGAAACTGGCGAGGATGGCTTTACTTGAACAATGCTGTGGGATAATGTGTGGAGTCTAGGAAAGCTGCGAATGTCTACGGAGAAGTACATGGTGGTTAGATCGAAAGCTGGTTAGGTAACATTTGGGTACTTGAGAAAAGGATCTCTGCAATGGTTCGTGAACAGGTGAGTCTCTACGTTTTCAAACCTCTTTCTCTGGTTTAGTCTTCTATTTGCTTGAGGGCAAGCAAAAGGCTAAGTCTGGGGGAGTTGATATATCATGGTTTTTACCCTATTTAAGCAATGA
This sequence comes from Eutrema yunnanense, assembly GCA_002933935.1. NCBI lineage: Eukaryota > Viridiplantae > Streptophyta > Magnoliopsida > Brassicales > Brassicaceae > Eutrema > Eutrema yunnanense. Next base: position 2,494 of record PKML01026598.1, on the reverse strand, counting down.
TATAAGTCTTTTTTATAGAGTCTTTATAGTATTTTGGAGTATTTTAGAGTCTTTTACAGGTCTTAGCACGTTTGGAGCATTATTGGAATTATTGGAGCTTTCTGGAGCAGTTTGGAGCAGAAGCTGAAGTCGTGTTGCTGAGTAGCTTATTTCACAACAAGCATCGATCGATACACCTTGGTATCGATCGATACTCATCGCAGCAAGACACGACCCGCGAGTTTTCCAAGACTTGAAGAATTGCAAAAGTGCACAGAAGTCTTTAATAATTACAAGAAGACCCCAAGTCGCGATTTAGGTTATAAATAGGATTTTTCAGCCATCTGTTTAGGCTATGCTTTATTTTGTTTTGGTTTAAGAGAGAACTTGGTGAGAAGAGAGCAAAGTCTGAATTTCCCTTCGTCCGAGATTCAGATCTTAAACATCTTGGTACTCTTTCTTATTCTATTGAGTATTTATTCAAACATGTTTATTGATTCAATTTCCATGTCTGAGTAGATCACATGTTAGGTTTGGGGTTTTCTCATAGGGATTTCTTTGAATGCTAGGTTGATTTATCTGTTTAGGATTCACTATCTGAATTAGTTCTTCACCTTAGGTTGTTCTCAACGCTAATTCCAGATTGATCACCTAGAACTTAGATCTTAGGATAATTGATTAGGCACGAGAGTGCGATTAATTTCCTGATAGAACCTAGGTGAGCAAATTGATTATTCGCAAAGAGATTTGGTCTAATTGATTTGTGAACATATTAAACCTGAACTTTAAAGCTGATTTAGACTTTAGGATTTGCAAAGAGATTTGGAATTCCTAGGATTTAGATTTAGATAGTTTTCGCAACGAGAGTTGGTTAATTATACTTTAGTGATTTGAGTTCTAGAACCGTGCTTAATCTGAATCCTGTTAGTTAATTTAGCTGCATTCATTGATTTCCTGAGAAATACCCTGAACATATCTACCTCCAACTGAATTTACAACACTTTTACTTGCAATCTTGTTTTCAATTACATCTTTTGATTTAGCGTATTTCGAATCTATACAATCTATTGTGTGAAATATTGAGTTCTTGTATTCGACCCCTGATTTACTGCAGCAACTGCTTTATTACTATTTAGGATATTAAATTGAGCATATCACCGAGCCCTACCACATGAACCGAACCAATGTTCCATTACCCTTAAAGCCTCCACCTGGATCACAAGCTTACGTTACCAAGCTCGGCGATATATTTATTGTTTTCTCCTCTATATATGAAACTCTATTAATTTCACTTCTTTCGATGTGGGACTTTAAAGTTTTCAAGAGCCAATTAATTGGAGTTTTAATTAAATTAAATGGGAATATCAATTAGTTTTACAAATTACGATATTACCTTAAATGGGACACAAGTTTTTTTTTTGGGGGGATCTAAACATATAAAAAGCTTTATATGTATGTTTGGCACACTAGTACTAGATTTTATTTATAATTAAATCAAGCAAAAACAGTAAATCAGTATTCCATTATGAAATACATAATTTCCTAGCAAAAAAAAAAGAAAAGAAGATCTCTTGCCTTACAAAGGCCAAGCCCATATCAAGCTATAGCTTAGCTTTGAAATTCTATGCATATATAATGAAATCATGTGCTATTTAAATATTAAAGTGAATTGTGTGGCACACTAGTACTAGATTATATATATATAATGTAATTTTTGTTAATTATGTAACACCGACTTGAATTTTAAACCGTTCTAACTCAATATATTTGTTGACAATAATTAAAAATTAATGCGCATTGGACATGTAAAATCCCGAATTTTGGTATATGGTGTTGTATGTGGAAATATTTATAAGATTGATTTGACTACATATGTCACAAAAGGGCAATTATATTTTCGGTAACTATTCCGAAAAAACTACAGTGTTAGTAATACTTATTTTCCTAGAAATCATTGACGATTAAAAAAAATAAAAAAGTAATGGTCCGATTGTGAACAGTCCATGAGGTCATATTGGATTCGGACGGATCTAACACGTTATCCATCCACCGCAAGAAACGGGAAGTATTCGTTGCTCTGTGAAACCAGTCTCACGCATTGCCCACCACTCTAAGGGCCACATGGCTCAAGCCTTCGCCTAGACCACATGACCCAGCTCCTGGCTTGGATCGGACGGGTCAGTGTAATCACAAACCCGAGCCCTACCACATGAACCGAACCAACGTTCTATTACCCCTAAAGCCTCCACCTGGATCACAAGCTTACGTTACCAAGCTCGGCGATAGACTTATTGTTTTCTCCTCTATATATGAAACTCTATTAATTTAACTTCTTTCGATGTGGGACTTTAAAAGTTTTCAAGACCCAATTAATTGGACTTTTAATTAAATTAAATGGGAATATCAATTAGTTTTACAAATTACGATATTACCTTAAATGGGACACAAGTTTTTTTTTGGGGGTCTAAACAAAGAAAAAGCTTTATTTGTATGTTTGGCACACTAGTACTAGATT